>MNCI01036581.1:6655-21191 GCA_015680685.1 Gnetum montanum | reverse complement strand
CTTTCAGAACTCGGCCGTCATTGAAAAAAGTTAACGATCCCACGGTGCAAAAATCAGATGGGAGATCGATGCAAGAACCTTAATCCATACATCTAGTTTGAGTATTGAGTATTGTACAATAGAACCAAAGACGTAATTTAGTATTTGTCCAAAAAATGTAGCCTTCGCTTTCTCGTGAGCCGGCCACTACAAAAACAGGACTTCGTTGGTGTTAAAAAAACCACAAAAGCAGCTTTCACTCACTAAAAGGTCCCTGAATTTAAAGAAATACTTTTTACGTCGTAACAGCTCTTAAGTAACTTAAGAGAACACATCAACATTTACATAAAAGATTTTGATTTCCAAGCCAAAAATGCTTCAGGTCGTCTTATTAGGCGTGCGTAAAAGATTTTGATTTCCAAGCCAAAAATGCTTCAGGTCGTCTTATTAGGCGTGCGTAGTTAAGATCATCTTCGGTGTAAAGGCCTTGCGAATAGGACAAAAGCGAATAGGGAAAAAGCTGCACAAACTTTCGTCTCGCGTTGATTGTGCACATTATTTACTCGAGAATTGAGTGACAACGTATCAGAAGGGTCTTCGGTTCAAACACCGAAGCCAAAAACAGATTGCCTTGCGAAATTGTGAGGCCAATGCAAGTTCTTCCACGGCGACTTAGTTTCCAACGCTTTTAAGACAACGTTGCAGTTGCAAATCTGAACGCTACGCTCCCACCACCCAGAACAGCTATAATCGATAACAAAAACAAAATTGAATACTTAAATTTTGAATCTAAAGAACTACTGTTCCTGCACAGGAAGCGTAACTGCTATTGTCAGTCGGTACTCGGTCTGAACATCTCATGATCAAGCCCTCTGGATATTCGGGCCGAAATATCAAAATATCAATTTATTCGGTACTTGCGTTATCTGCGAAATAACTAAATGCTAAATGAAAAAGAAGTCAAACCGGAGACACAGTGAGCGTCCAAACGCCCACGGCAGGTTTCCCTGCCCACCAAAAAACATTGATCTTTATTATATTTTGGACCGACCCCGTAAGCGCACCCAGCGAGGTAAGATCCTTTGTCCATACACAAATTACATCAACATAAGAAATGACTGAAGGTAAGATCCTTGTCACGTCGCGTGACAAGGAGGACAAAAACAAGAAGATAAGATAACATTTCAATCCGTTCTTAGCCCCCATGATGCTGACTTTTTAGGAGTTCTCGTACTTTAAATCCGCAAATGCCTTACCGCAACCCACTTCCTCGGGGCTCGTTCCTTGATGACATGCCCTAAGAACCTCTCGGGTGACAAAAGTCACTGGTGCTTTCCTTTCCCATTTACAAGAATCATCCTAAGAAGGAAGTAGAACTGGAATACGAGGTTCTCCCAGGAAGAAGAAGAGGTTGGTACAGAGGCGCTAGTACTCATATCCTGTTATATAACAAGTTTCCACTGGAATCTCGCGCTGTCAATAGGAAATGTTTCCACTGGAATCTTAGAAGTTTCCACTGGAATCTCGCACTGTCAGATAAGCATGCAATGCATTGCATGTTGCAGCCGATGCTGTTAAACAAGACAACACGAGTCCTAACCCGCATGAAATGCAAACCAAATAAGGAAGAGCAAGAACGCGAAAAGATTATGTATAATGAAAAACGGAAAACAATTTTGTATATAAGAAGGAACTGTTTTATAAGCCTTAAATAGTACCGATTTGGAGGCAAAAATACATATTCAGCGACAGACAAGCAATCACAGATGGAAATAAATGGGCAACACATTTTTGTTGCAAAAACAATGCCGTTATGGAGTTAATGGTTTGCGTGCTCATTATTTTTTTCAGAATCTTTTTTGCTAATAGAATTGGCTAACTCTCAAATGGTTGAGAAAAATGAATGAGAAATGGTTGGATCATAAAGTTTTTATGCATCATCAGCGTAATACTTTTATCACTTAGGAATGAAAAGTAGATTTTGATCCTATTCTTTTGATTACTATGAAATTCTATGTTGAATTGAATTAAAAAATTTCTTTTATTTTTCAATATGTTAAAAGTGATTGGTAGCAACATTGGCACTATTGGTAGCAACAATGGCACAATCGTAAAGATAGAGTCAAAAACATTTCTAGATGATGTATAGTGTAAATGTGATTTTGTAGAGATTAATTTACACTAAAGAAAAATAGAATTAAAACTCAAACATGGTATAGAATTAAAACTCAAACATGGTAATCAATTTTTCTCACAAAACGACATACTATAATTGAGGAAAACAACAAAAAAGCAAACAATTGTAGTTTTCAACAAGCACATATGAAATCTTCTTCAACAAGTTGTTAACCTTTTACTAATCCTTTTAATTTTAAAGGTAATAATAAAATCTTAATATTTAAAGAGAATTCCTTTTTAGAAAAAATAAAAGAAAATTTGAGCAAGGACCAATAATCGAAATATTGATTCAAATAAATTTCACTTAGTTTAACACAAAGAAGGCCCACAAATATTGCTTTCAATTTAAATACCTCAAAGATATCTCATTCTCTTTCAACTTCTACCATTGTTACAAATGTTTTTTTTATTAAATAATGATTTTTTACTTATTAGTAACATGGATTGTAACACAAATGCTATGTTTGAAAAATCAAGGATGAGGGCTTCCTCCCCCACATCTCAATGTTAGTTTTATTGTAGAATGTTTGAGGCCTTTTCGATAGGTCCCAAGCAAAAATTATTGAGGAGTATCGTTCAAATTGACATTTATCTCTAGATTTCTTTTCCTATAAGAAATTAAGATTTTAGTGCATGATATTAGTTTTGTTGGTAAATGCATTTTAGAAAATTGCATTGTTCTTTTAGCTACTCATGAAGTTAATAAAGGAGATGTTGTTATTCATGTTAATAAAAATTGGATTGAAAAAGTTTTGAATTCTAGTTTCGATAACATTAGAAGAGTTATTTGGGTTACTTACCATAGTGAAAAAGAAGACTTTTGACTATGTAATATTTATGCTCTTAATAATTTGAAAGATCGATTAGAGGTTTGAAAATATTTTTTCTCTTTGCCTAAAGTTTCTTAAATTATTAGAGGTGATTTCAATATGGTTGAAAGTAATTTAGATAAATTTGGTGATCTTCCTCTTAATATGTCTTCTTAAGAAAAAGAAGATTGGTGCAATCTTAAAGAAAATTATTTTCTTTCTAATGTTAACTCTTTATTTCCACATTATTCAAATGAGAAGCATCATACTTGGTGTAATTATCAATAAGAAACTTGATGAGCAACGAGATACCCCTATGCCCAACCATACAAATCACAAGTGTTCACATGCGATCTAGTCGAATTCCGTAGACCTAAAGTTCTTAAGTATACTGGTTCTAAGACATGAAATCTAATTGGAACGATCATTATCTTCTCAGTTCCACTTGTGAGGTACAAGTATATGGTTAAGTGCAACTGAGGTATATGATTTTTATCATTTTATATTTTATAAGTTTAATCACCTAAAACAAGAATGAAAGGTATAGGAATTCAATATCTAATTAGTCTACTACTTAGCTAGCCTAACACAAGTTTGTTTCCACTCTCCAGACACATTCTGAATGCATGTAGTGTTGTTGGGTTACCAAACGTTAAGCATTTTCAAGTTACCGAGTGCTACATGTATGCTCAAAGTGGTTGTGCTTGTGTTCATTAACAACTAGAAATTAATTGCTTAATAAAGATGCATTAAAGTAAAGTGCATGAATATCAAATGCATTAAAGGAAACATTAATCTATTCTCAGTGTTGCAAGGATTATCAAAAGGATTCATTTTTATTCCCATCACACTGCTATACTCAGGTACATTAGTGCTTGAACAAAGATCCATACACACTCAAATTCCTGTTGTGGGCACTCAAAAAAAATTCTAACTCTAGAGAAAACAAATTACAAGAGCTTCGCTATCTATGACAAAAAATGATATGAAAATCATGAGCTCAAGTGCTGTATAAATAGGCTAGTATATACCCCGCGATATCAGATATTTGACATCGCATATTGGGATTCGATATCGAAGCCAACCAAAACATAATTCATCATACCCCCACAACTGAGTGAAAACTCGTCCTTGAGTGAAGAAGGGAAGGAATAAGTTCCTTACAAAATATTGGGTAGGTATGGGATTATTGATTGACATACAAACTGATGTAGATAGAATAAACAGATTCTAAGTGCCCAAGTGTACAAATTATAATCTTTTACAAAATTGGGTGTTCATGACAAGAGAAGAGAACACCCTGGACAAAATTGACATCCAACCCTCTCGTAGCTGAAGAACAAGGAAGAAGATTCAATGATCATGAAGAGTCCTCGTCACATGGTGTTGTTGCTATTGCATCCTTTGTGAGGATAGTCCCGCATCCAGTCCACATGTTCCACCCATGCTTCCCTCTGCAATCACAATAAAATTGTGGATTAGTGTGCAATGTGTAACATATAGCTTTGAAGTACCTTGTCTCATTAGTGGTTACACTTGGCTAGGTTGTGATTGTGATGGATGAATTTTGATAATAGTGTTAATGGGAAGGGTGAAAAATATGATAGAATAGATAAGCAGTCCATTAAATTTCAAAAAGTTCAAATGCAAGGAAATTCTTGAAGAGTGTTTAAGAATTCACAACAGTTACTATAAAAGGTTTCATTGAAAAATGTTGTAAAAATGAACACAATTGGATGTCATTGATGAGGTAAACAAAAGGATTTGATTGTAAGAGTGTCTAAGGATAAAGAACTTAACTAACCCAACCAAAAGATATGCAAGTGATCCTTCCCAAAGTAGGCACAGGCCTTTTATTGCCTTGCATAACTTCAAATCTAGGAGTCTATGGGCCCTGTGGATGATTAATGTTTACAGAAGGTTAAGTAAAAAAACCTGGAAGAAACTACCTAATAATTTTGACACATCAAACCAGGACATCGAACAAGAACATGAAATCGATAGTGAGGTGAGACATGGAAAGCATAGATGAATGAGAGAGAGAGAGAGAGAGTGGAATGGAGTTCCTAATTGATGAGCGGAAAGGTACCCCTATGTCCAACCATACAAATCACAAGCATTCGCACGTGATCTAGTCGAATTCTATGGACTTTATTGTTTCTAGTGCTTTAGTCCTTTAGGAAGTGAATCTAGCCCTAAGGTAAATCGTTGTCTTCCCAATTACACTTGTGACATTTGTTGGTATGCTTAATTGTAACTGAGGTATGCAATTTTTATCATTTTTATGTTTTAAAGTTGGGTGCTCAAATTGTAGATAAAAAGGGATTTGATTAACTAATCTAAATTAACTAATTAACTAATTATTTAACTAATCCTAACATAAGTATCTATTTCCACTTTTTGTACATGTCCTGAACCCATATATTTGTTGTTAGGCAACCAAGCACTATGCTACTAGGCATACCAAGCAATAATGCTACTGGGATTACCAAGCAAATACATGTTACGCTTGAAGCGATCATACTTATGTGTGTAATCTATGTGGCTTAATTGCTTCATTAACATAATAACTAGAAAATAATTAATAAGTAATTCGAAAAATTTAATAAATAATGAAACCCATTAAATGCATAAATGAAATAAATAATCTATCTAGAGTGTTGCAAGGTTTATCAGAAGGCTCATCATTATTGTTGCACACACTATGGTGCTTAGGTACAACAATGCTCAAATAAAGATCTGTACACTCAATGATTCTTGCTACAAGCACTCAGAGGAAAAATTCTAACTTTCAAATGAAAAAAATGCAAGAGCTCTACTGCAACTGTAATATACTTATGTCATAAATGAGGTTCCAAGCACATATTTATAGCTGACACATGACACTACATCGATGGGGCCATGTCGATGCATGATATGATGCATCAACTAGGCCTCGTTAATGAGGCCTAGATGATGAGGCCATGTCGATACAACTGACAGAACATGACTCATCATATCCCGACGATTGAATGAAAACTCATCCTTGAGTTCTATTTAAAAAATTAGGAAGGTATGGGATTATTGATTGATTTTGCTTCAAATAAAACAACTAATTGACTTGACAAAAATTGGAGTGTATGGATCAGAAGATTATAAAAAATGAAGGTATTTACGACACAAAATTGAACACCATGACTTAAATCTTCAAAATTGGATAGCATGTTCCTTGATGGTGTGAAGCTTGTTGGAGAAGATTAGATGGTCCCAAGTGGTGGCGGTTCCTGAGGCTTCAAGGAACCTTCACTAGCTTCGTGCACAAGCAGTTGAGATGGCGGCAGCTATCCTGTTGTTGCTATGACTTTAGGTGGGAGGTGGAAAGCATTTAGTAGTGCTTTTATTTTCTCCTCCTTACTCCTAGGCTAATGCACCATCCATGCAGCTTCGTGAATGTGGGTTGGAACAGGCACATCCCAAGGACACAGGATTGTTAGAAACAACTCCTTAGCATTGACAAACTAGGTAGCAAACTGTTTGCATTCAATGTTGAACACCCCGATTATGTCATTCAACTCCTATTAGTCATTCATCCATTTGGCTAGGTTCTTAGTGATAGATCATTAATATTTGAATCACCCTATGAGAACTTTGAGTTTAGCGTTAGCAGTCTCAAGTTTCTGCTTGGCATCCTTGTGGTGCTAAAACTCTACCTTGTATAAGAGATACGAGCTAGCCACTTATTTTTCTAACTTTGACCATGGCCATTTGAGAGTTAGCATTGCCAAGTTTGCATAATGGAGATTGGCCAATTCCATGTGCTCTATCATCTCCTCGATCTGCAACTCCTTCAAGTGAATCTCCGCTTTGTTGTAGGCATTGATTTCATCAATGATGGGTTGCCAAATCTCTCTTCCTTGTTGGAGTTGCTGGAGGGCTTCATTCAGTTTTTCCTTTGCCATTTGGATTTGTTTTTCATTCACTTCCTTTTGCAACTGGACTTGGTCCCTGTAGTGATTTTTCACATTCTCAAATTTCAGTGCTTCGTTCTTCCAGGTGGCGATCTCGATGGTAGACTTTTGACGTAGGATGCATACCTCCTCCATTCATAGATTGCAATATTCCACAGCTATTTTCTTCAATTCAGTGTTTACCTTAGCAAGTTGCTCCTATTGTTAATGAACGAATTTTTGCATTTGATCTTTCTAAGCATCAACATTTTGTAGGGAATGAATCTATGCAGTCAATGCTGCATTCTCTTGGTGGATCTGATTTAAGTCCTTTTTGATTGAGTGCATTTCAGCTTCTGCTATGGACTATTTAAATATGGCCATCATTGCCTCCCCCTTAGCATTTTGAAATCATTCTTGAAGCTATTTGATAGCTTCATCCGTTGTCACTGTTGGGCTGAGGATTGCTTGTTTTGCAAGTCGAGCATGAAGTTCAACAACCTTCATAGCCAAGTGTTGATTTTTCTCTTGGGCCATTTCTAGTTGCCTCTCCAAAATAATGCATCTGCCCCTTACATGTAGCAGCTCTGATTGGGTTGCGGTGATGTTCTTGGGAAGATCAAAAATGTTTGGAGTTGGTTGCCCAGTTCCTACCAGTCATTCCAACAAATTTTCATGTTGAGCTGCATCTAACCTCCCGCTAGCCATGCCTGTGGACATCTGCACATCTTGGAATGTAGATATGTCTGGTATAAATGTTGTAGATGGGTTCAAAGCTTCTGCTACACGGTCAGCTATCACTTATACCATTGTTTATTGCCCTTGGTGTTGCATCACCAAGAAAATTTCCTCTTCACGTTCCTCCAACCTCACTAAGAAAATGGTGGCATTCCCAAAGATTTATGGGAATAGATGATGTGTTGCTAGTTACACCTTCACCTCTTGAGTGTTGGGATTCAACCTTGAAGGAAACTACATTCTTTAAGTAGAGAAAATGGGACCACCCCTCTCTATCTAGCTAACTATTTGGGCCACCTCATTAAGGTGACTCATCACTAGCTACTACACAGATGTATCTGCCTCACTCATTCTTGCTTGCTACTTTTCTTTGCTCAATAGCTATTCTTAGATCTTCTAGAATTCTTCCATGGTTGCACTCGCCTCTGGTGTTATTTCCTAATTGGGTGGTGGTGGCAGAAGCTTCTCTAATTGAGTCATTGCTAGCATCCTCTCTTTCATGATCTTAGATCATGAAGCCAAAGGAGTATGCCTAAGAGTGTCGTTAGAGTAGTGAATAATGCCTGGCCTCTTGTAAAGTTTTATGATAAGGCATGGAAAGGGCAAGGTCTTCATTCCACATTCATTTTCTTTGAAACATTTTTCAATTTCTAAGTATAGTAGTTTTAGAAGGTTAACAGGGAACTTTCTACTTAGAGTAGTGCATGCTCAGGTGGAGAAAGCAGTTACCTTACTTGACCTCACCATTGGATTGAGGTGATAGGCTGCAATCTTGAAATAAATCACTTTGTCAATGTGAATGCACCATACTCCTTATGGTCCACCTCATAGAAATGTTGGGTCCACTCCTTCTTGGCCTCAGGGTCATCTTATGTGGATAATTCTGCTAGTTGTGTTCCAATGTTAGGCAACCCAAGTACTTGTGCAATAAATTTTGCCGAATAGGACACCTGACTGTCTTTGATCTTGACTATGGATGCTAGCCTTCAATTATTTTAGAAGAGGTGTGTTTCTTACATGTACCAATCCCCACTGGATGTGATAATTGGCCACATGGGCAAGGTTTACAATTGTGTCTTGACATCCTCTAGAGCCTTCTCTAAAAATGGTCCAAAGTTGATCTCCTGAAGAATGGATGATTGAATTTCTTCAGACTTAATGATATCAAGAAAATCTTGAGTCAAAGTGACATCAAGCCTTGGCACAGGTCCAAGCACTTCTCCTCTTTGTGATTGTTCGGTTGATACTACTTCCTTTGGAATTTGTTGGACAGATATCACTTCAAGCTCCTCATGAAGAGGTCTTCTTGCATGGGTTGCCTTAGGTAGTTCTTGGCCCTGTTCTTGCTAGCCCTTTTTAGGTTTGGGTTGTTTCTCCCATGGTTGCAAGTTTTCTCCTTCCTACAGATATTTTTTCTTTGTTACCATCTATAATCACAATAAAATCATGGATTAGCAATTATTGTGTAACCTTGAAACAATTGGGATACCTTATCTCTTAAGGATAGTTACACTTTGCTAACTTGTGGTTATGGCTATTTTAATTAATCCAATTATCATTTATTTATGTATTTTCATTAATAAATCATCTCAAAGGTTTTTGGAAGGGTTAATTTGTGAAAAAGTTGATGTTTATATGTTGTTAAGGTTATTAACCCTTTGGGTGAGTTAGGAAAATTTACAAAAATTTTCATTGATTTTTCATTAGAAACCTTAAGGTTTGCGGCACCCATGATAAAGATCTTACCTTTAGTAAGTGTAGGATCAAAAAATGGAGTCATTTGAATAAACAGTTTGGAGGTTATGAGCTCCCGAAGATTTTTGGGCTTTGAAAAATTTGAAAAACTCCCCTTGTGTTATGAGCAAATGGTAAAATATTGCAAAGTGTTCAGTGGTATATATAGGGTTTTTGTGATGCATCAACGAGGCCTAGTTGATTGCGCCTCATCAACTAGGGTGGATGTGTCAATGGGGCCTCAATGATGCAACCATTGACCACCATAGTTAAACTTTGACCTTAGTCAAACTTGCAAGATATGAAGAGTTTTTGAGTGAAATTGGTGTCAAATGAAAGCTCTAAAGACCAAGATTAGTATGAAAACATGAGAAGAGGGTGTTGAAGCTCATAAATTTGAAAAAATGGAGAAAAATTGATTTAGTGGATGAATGAAGTGAAAGATTAAGGAGTACTGAGCAGTTTATGCAATGGAATACATGAAAGATTGGATTGCGGCGATGTCAAAGGTAAGGACCCTTAACTAACCAAGCCAAGAGCTATGCAACTGGGTCCTTCCCATAGGAGGATCATGCCCTTTTTTCCCTTGCATAACCTCAACTAAGGAGTCCATGGGCCCCATAGTTGGTTTAATGATCATGACAAGTTAAAGACCAACTCGAAAGAATCTACTTGAGAATCCCAGCACATTAGAGTAAGACATAGAGCATAACATAGAACACGGTAGTGAGGTTAATTATAGTAGAATGGATGGATGATAGAGAAGATGAAATGGAGTTTCAAATTGAGTTCATAAGAAGTCCCTTGTGGAATTTGTATTTAAAATGACACAAGAAGTTCCATCCTCAGTCCAGACCAAAACTAACCACTTTTAGTGACTTTGCATCACCACTCTAAGGTTGATCCACCCACTCGAGATACAAGAATGCTTCCATAAAACAACCACCATTCCATAAAGAGAGGAAAAGAGAAGTAGGAAGTAAGAGAGAGGGCCTTAGTTAGAGGGGACCTTCAGGCATAGGTGCATGTTGTTCGAGTCCCATAACCAGTGCTTGTAGCCCATTTATTTGTCTAAAGGGTGTGCTTTGAATTCCCATCATTTTTTTGAAATGGGAACCACAACATGTAAGGAATTATTTGTGTCAAAGGGGTGTGCTTTGAATTCTCATTTTTTTTTTGTTTTTTTCTTTTTTTGAATGGGAACCACACCATGCAATGACATTATTTTGACTTTCTTCAATGGATGGTGTGGAATAGTAAGAAGTCTATGAAAAAACACTCAGGAACTCAAGCAAGAAAAATAGGACAAAGAGTATTGAGTTCCCTTGAAGTCACACCCTTTACATACCTTTGAATATTTCATAGTTCCAAAACTACCAAGGTCACCGATTAATTAATAGTTTCTTTAATGGAAGGGACCTCAAATTCCTAGAACAAGGAAAATCATAGAGTCAATAAATGGGCTGATGACATGGACTCACTACCTATTCCATAAAAAATAAACCATGTCAAATACATCATACATCATAATTCAAAAATAGAAAATAAACATCAACAATCACACATTAAGCACAAACCATCATTATTAAACAGCAACAACAACACGGTGTCCTATGATAATAAAGCACATTTACTAGCAAAAATGAGAAAATATCACATTTAAAAAAAAGAAAGCAAAATAAAGTAAAATATATAAGAAAATGTAAAATAGTCAAGAAGGTTCAAATGTACTAAAGATGGTGTAAAATTAGAAGAATTTGAAAAAAATCAAGAATTTGTGAAATAAATAATTTGTAAAAAACAAAAACATGAAAAAAAGGTAGAAAAACTAAGAGGCCATGGCAATGGTTAGCATGGATGGCCATCTTCCCCATGATTGAGTTGGAAGGAGGAGATTTGAAAAATAGAATGTGGTTGTCCAGTCATTGAGGCGGTAGTTGAACTAGCCTATTTTGGTTCAAGGAAAGGCTTAAGTTGTTGGATGTTGACCAATTGCTTTTTATTTGGGCTGTCAGGTTTGTAGATCAACATGGCCCCAAAAGAAAAGGTTTGATCAATTATATAAGGTCCCTTCCACAATGTTTGGAATTTTTCTTTTGGGGTACATGTGTGGGGTTCTAGTAAAGAACCTTATCTCTTGGTTGAGGTTTTACTTTCCTGATTCTAAGGTCATGACATTGCTTGCTAAATGCCTTGTTCATCTCATTCAAGGATAGGACCACCAATCAATTTTCATCTAGCATGTTTAGATTTATCAATATTTCCTTTTGTGCTAGACTTAGGTCAAGGTTTAGATCATTGGCTGTTGAGAGTGTACAAAGCTCGAATTGAATTGGGAGCATTGGAAGTTTTCCGTACACTAACTTGTAGGGAGAATAGCCAATAGGAAGTTTCCAAGTTGAATAATAAGCCCAGAGAGCATTGTTAAGCTTTGTACTCCAATCCTTCCTATATTTTCTAATTGTTTGCATTAATATTTTTGTAATCTTTCGATTAGTTACCTCTGCTTGATTGTTGGCTTGGGGGTCATAAGGTGTTGTTAATTTATGTTCTACCCCTAAGCATTACATTAATTTTCTAAACGTGGCACCTATGAAATGAGTTGAATTATCTAAAATTAGTGAACATGGCACCCTAGACCTATTCATGATATTTTTTTGTATAAACTTGGCAGCAGTGGATGATGTATAATTAGTAATGGCTACTGCTTCTGCCCATTTTGTGCAGTAGATGAATACTATTATAATATATGCCTTTCCGTTGGACATGGATGTGATGGAACCCATGAAGTAAATGCCCCATATGTCAAAAGGTTTTAGTGGTTGAATCCACTGTTGAGGACCTTCCATGAGAGCAGTCATCCCCCTATCACATTGACAACGTTCACAAGACTTGATGAACTAGTGGGTGTCCTTGAAATTGTGGGAAAATAGTATCCCGCCATCAAGATTTTTATGGCTGTGCATCTGCCTACATAGTGGCCTCTGTAAGGCCCTTCATGAGCATCCTAGAGAACACGTAGTTGATCTTCATTAGGGATGCACCAACGAATCAAACCATTGGCACACACCTTGTAAAGGTGTTCATTGATTTCTATGAAGTATTTGGCCTGATGAAAAAATTGTTTCTTCTTCCTAAAATCCAAGTCTTGTGGCATCTCTTGAGTGAGAAGATATGTGAGGATGCCATTATACCATGTTACTTTTGTAGGTGTTTGTTCACTTATCACTCCAGCAAAGAGGAGTTCGTCTAGGAACTGACCAAAGAGTGGGATCTCCTTGTCTTTGTTATCCCATCTTAAGTAAGAGAGGTGGTCCGCACTCACATTCTCGGTCCCTTTTCAATCTACCATAGTGAGATCCAATTTTGTACAAGATCACAAGCCATCATATGATAGGAGGGCTCATCGTTAGCTTATTCATAAGGAAGTGAATCGCACTGTGGTCCGTATGTACAAATACTTTGTAACCTAGCACAAAATGTCTATTCTAGCATGTACACCACTACCATTAATTCTTTCTCCATGGTGGTGTAGTTTAACTGTGCCCTCACAATGCTTCATCTCACACAGTGGATGTAATATAGATGTTTCTTATCATCCATCTACATGAGCACAACTCCCAAGGCATAGTTAGATGCATTCATCATGATGTGGAAAGGTCTGGACCAATCTAGCGCTTGTAGGATTGGTGTTTCTATGAGTTTCTCCTTTAATTTTTGGACTGCATGTTCACATTCCTTGGTCTAGATGAAAGGTGATCTTTCTTTGTAAGCTTTACAAATGGCTTTGAGATCTTAGAGAAATTCTAAATAAATCATCGATAGTAGCCAGTGTGTCTAAGGAATGACCAAACATCTATAATGGCCTCTAGTTGGCGTGTTATTCCTTGGATGATCCTTATCTTTTCTAGGTCTACCTCAATCCATTTTTGTGAAATTCAGTGCCCTAACATAATTCCTTCTTGGACCATAAGATGGCTCTTTTTCCAGGTAAGCCGTAGGTTTGTCTCTTCACATCTTTTTAGTACTTGTTCAAGTAGGTCCAAAGCTTGCTCAAAGGTAGTTCCATAGGTGGAGAAGTCATCCATGAAGACTTTAACACCACTATATATTTTCTATTGAAAGCTACTAAGAACCAAGCATTGAAATGTTTCAAGGGCATTGAATAGGCCAAATGACATCTTACACTATGCAAAAGTCCTCTAGGAACTTGTGAATCTTGTTTTGGCCTGATCCTCTGGTGCAATTTGGATTTGTTTGTAGCCACTATAACCATCCAAGAAGCTATAATAAAAATGCCTAGATATGGTGTCTAACACTTGATTTACAAATGGAAAAGGAAAGTGTTCCTTAAATGTTACCATATTGAATAGCCTAAAGTCAATGCAAACCTGCCATTTGCCATATTTGGTATAATTACGAGTGGACTAACCCACTCACTATTCTTGATTGGATAGATGAACCCCACCTTGAGGAGTTGCTTTATTTCATCCTTGATGATTTTCTTTAATTTGGTATTTAGCCACCTCTGCAGCTACCTTCTAGGCTTTATGGTTGGGTTAGTGTAGATGCGATGCTGGCATATCCTTGGATTGATTCTTGTTAGCTCTAGATATAACCAAGCAAAGGCTGTTGAACATTTATTCACCACCTTCAACAACTTTTCTTTTTTTTCAGGATCAAGTTTGACATTAATGATGACTGGTTGACCATTCTTTAAAAATGCATACTACATATCACCCGGTAAAGTTTTTAGTTCTAAGGGCTTCTACTTGAAGTCATCAGGGATCTTCAACTCTCCCCAGTAGTTATCATCATCTTCATCATAGAGTTGGGAATGGACTTGTTTAATTTTATCCATGCCTTCAACATATGCACATGTTAAGCTCTCAGTTGGCTCCATGCAGATTGTGCTACTATTTGAATCAGCTATCAGCCACTAGGTGCCCTCCTGCTTTGTGGCTACTGTGTATAGACACCTTTAAATGTTAATTTCTTATGCACACTGATTGCATGCCTTAATGTATGTGCTCTTGATGAATCGAATCTTTTGCACGTAATTGCACCTATTATCGCTATACACAATGCATGGAATAAGCTTCTTCTCAATCTTTCCTAGCTCATTTTCCTTAGATATTTCGAGAGATAGGTCCCTTATACCCATTCATGCAT
>MNCI01036577.1:0-16475 GCA_015680685.1 Gnetum montanum | reverse complement strand
ACTGACTACATCAAGGAATCTTTTCATGTACCTGTTGTGCCACCGCCAGATCTTTCAGGAGCACAGGATGCTCAAACCATTGCCCGAACCTCAATGACTCCTGCAGAACATGAGGATGCATTGGACAGATTGCTTCAAATAGGAAAAGTTTTAACGTCTCTGTTTGACATCCCTCAGGATGTAACCGCAATGCAGTCAGACCTCATTTCAACCAAGGGGAAAGTGGTCATATCCGAAGTAAGGGATGAGCATGCTGAGGCTGAAGTGTAGAAATTACAAGCGCAACTCGTCGCCTTACAAGCAGTACAGCGGGATCCCTTGCGGTTGGTTCCCGCAGACCAGTTAGACAATTTTAAAACCGAGCAATTAACCAAATTAATTGCAGAAAATAAAAAGGTGGCAGAAGAAAAGGAGACGGCCACTTGGGATGCCTCCGCAGCAAAGGCGCAAACTCATGCGCATCTTAAGGCACTCAAGGCCTTACAAGAAGAAAATAAACAGTTGGTTGCTGATAACCTTCGGTTGACTTCTGTGGAGAAACAAAAGAATGTTCTCGATGAGCACTTTCATCGGCTGCGAGAACAATTCATCCGAGTCAACCAGGATGTAAGCCGTTTAGCCAGAGAAAATAGAACCCTCTCAATGGAGGAGGTGCGCGCTATTCGACAGAAATCAGCCATCGAGATTAGCGCGTGGCAGAATGAGGCTAAACGACACGAGAAGCTGAAGGAGCACTTCCGTGACCAGGTGGGGATGTACAAACAGATCCTGGAGAAGGAGATCCATATGGCGAAAGCCCAAATCAACAACATCAGTGCCCAGCACACTGATTGGGGGGCCATATTGGACACTTATGCCTATGCCCACCAGGCGGAAATTAAGAACCGGGACCTGCAGATCCAAGACTTAACTGAATACATGGAGTTGGCAAATCTTCGGTATGCCAACCTGGCCATGTTAACGGCAGGACGCCCGAGGTCAGAGCTCGAGCAGCAGGTAGCTTCCACCTACATCAAATATGAAACAGAGTTTGCAGAACGAAAGAAGTTGGCTGAAAAATTAGATGTTGCAAATTCTGAACTCGCGGTGGTAAAAGAGAGCTACCAAGGGCAGAAAGATGTGGCAACCGACTTGGCTCGACGGCTAACAGAACTTCACGAATACAAAGACAAAGCCAGAGCCTTTGAAGAGGAACGACGGGTGTTTGCGGCGTGGTACGTCAAAGCTAATCAGATGTTCCCGCAACTACCCTGTCCGTGGGAAGTGCCGACTCCATCAAACATTGGAGCATCAGCATGGACGGCACAAGACCCTCGGACTGAAGAGGAGAAGCTCCAGGCTATTCTTCAGCGTCATCAATCTTCAAAACTTGGAGCACGTGACAAAGGGAAAGCACCCATGGAGGAGCCACCGCCACCAGGAACTACATGAGTTCCACATTTTTGTAGTTGTAGCATTTTTTCTCTGTGTTGTGTCTTCCCACACTGCGGCATTAGTCCATTTCTTTTTCTAGTTAATAATCCCATACCTATCCACTGTGTAATCACTGAAGCTTGTTCTCCTTGTAACTCGAGGACGAGTTTTTATTCAGTCGTGGGGGTATGATGAGACGCGGTTTGCGTCGGCCGCGATATCGCGTACGCGATATCGCGTCCGACGCGATATCGCATCCCCCGCGATATCGCGTACGCGATATCGCGTCCTTCCCTACGATATCGCGTACGCGATATCGCAGTCAGCCGTCATGTCTATAAATAAGAGGCGGCTCTCCCTTATTTGGGGATCCCAGTTTTAGGTAGCGAAGCTCTGGCAGTTTGATCCCTCCAGAGTTAGAATTTTCCCGTGTCTGCCCGCAGTGTGGTGAATGTGATTGTACGGTGTCTTTATTCGAGTGTGCCGTACTTGGACACGCACATGACCGGCAATAAAGATCGAGATTACTTCATCATTGCAGCATTCACTTAGTTTATTTATTGTTATTTATTTCATGTTATTTATTGCTTTCATAGCGCGGTGTAAGTACGACTTGACTACGAGCATCTACGGGTGTGTACGGCTAGTTAAGGAATCGGTTACTTATCGCGATTAGTCTCTCAACCCTAAACTCCTAGAAGCGGAACGAGTTCGACTTGATTACGAGCATTTAAGTGTGACTGCTTGGTAGCCCAGTGGTGTAGCTAGGGGGATCTACGCTTGGTAACCCAGTGGCGTATTTGGGGTCTGCGCTTGGTAATCCCAGTGGCGTACCTAGGCCTATGCTTGGTAGTCCCAGTGGCAGTTGTGCACGAAGTCCAAGATGTGTACGGTTGATCAAGGAATCGGTTGCTCGTCGCACTTAGGCTAGATTAGATTTTCTTACCTTTTCCTCTTAGCTTAGAATTAGTTAATATTATTTTCCACTGCCTTCAGGAGTAGCGATAGAATTAGAACACATCATACACCTCATCTAGAGTAAACCATACGTGACATATGCAAAACTAGTCTAGATGGGAAGACAGCGAACTACGACCTAAGGCTAACTATCTAGATACCACAACTAGTCCATCTGCCGAGTTCGACCGGATCGCACGTGCGACGCTCGTTTCGTATGGTTGAGTGTAGGGGTACCTCGCCACTCATCAGTTACAAAGTATTTGTGCATACAAATCATAGTGTAGTTCACTTCCTCATGAATAAGCTGACAGTGAGCGCTCATGTCATACGATGCCTTGTGATCTTGTAGAAAATCAATATCACTATGGTAGATTAAAAAGGAACTGAGAATGTGGTAATTAACCACCTTTCTCACTTAAGATTTGATAACAAAGAGGAGGAAAGCCCACTCTATAATCAATTTTCAAACAAAATCCTCTTTACATGAGCAATAAATGAACAAACACCTATGAAAGCAACATGGTATAATGGCATCCTCACATATCTTCTCACTCAAGAGATCCCACAAGACTTGGATTTTAGGAAGAAAAAAACAATTTCCTCATGGGGTCAAATACTTCATGAAAATCAATAGACACCTTTACAAGGTATATGCTAATGGCCTAATTTGTTGGTGTGTCCTTGATGAAGATCAACTACACATTTTTCAAGACACTCATTAAGGGCCTTGCAGAGGCCACTATGCAGGGAGATGCACGACCATAAAAATATTGATGGTAGAATACTATTGGCCTACAATCTTTAGGGATGTCCACTAGTTTGTCAAGTCTTGTAAATGTTGTCAATAAGAAGGGGGGATGATTGCTCACATGGAAGGTCCTCAATAGTGGATTCAACTAGTGGAACCTTTCAACATATGGGGTATTGACTTCATGGATCCCATCACACCCATGTCCAATGGGAAAGCACATATTATTGTAGTGGTTGACTATTGCACAAAATGGGCAGAAGCAACAGTTGTTACTAATTGTACATTATCTATGGCTATCAAATTTATACAACAACATATTATAAACAGGTTTGGGATGTCATGTTCACTCATTTTTGAGAATGGAACTCACTTCACAAGTGTCACCTTTAGAAAATTAATGTAACGTTGGGGGGAGGGGGGGTGGGGGGTGTGGGTAGAACATAAATTAACAACACCTTACCACTCCCAAGCCAATAGTCAAATAGAGGTAACCAATTGGGAGATTACAAAAATACTGATGTGAACCATTAGCAAATATAGGAAGGATTGGAGCACAAAACTTAATGATGCTCCCTAGGCTTACCGATCAACTTGGAAACTTCCCATTGGCTATTATTTCTAGGAGTTAGTGTACAGAAAACTTCCAATGCTCCTGATTCAATTTGAGCTTTGTATGTTCTCGACAACCTGTGAATTAAACCTTGACCTAAGTATAGCATAGAAGGAAAGGTTAATCAATTTGAATGTGGTAGAAAATAATTGATTAGTGCTCCTATCATTGAATGATGTGAACAAGGCATTCAATAAGTAGTGCCATGACCTTAGAATTAAGAAAGTAAGGTTTCAACCAAGAGATAAGGTTCTCTACTGGAACCCCACACATGTACCTCAAAAGGAAGAATTTCAAACATTATGGGAGGGACCTTATATAATTGATCAAACCTTTCTCTCTAGGGCCATGATAATTTACAAACTTGATAGCCCAAATAAAAAGTAGTTGGTCAGCATCCAACAAGTGAAGCCTTTCTTAGAACCAAAATAGGCCAATGCAGTTACCACCTTGACGAATGAACAACCATGTTCTATTTTTCTAATCTTCTTCTTCCAACTCAATCATGAAGGAAATGGCCATCCATGCTAATAATCCATATGGCTTCTTAGTTTTCTACTTTTTATTTTTCATGTTTTTGATTTTACAAATTATTTATTTTACACTATCATTAGCACATTTGAACTTTCTTGATTATTTTTACACTTTCTAATATATATTTTGCTTTGTTTTGTTTTTTTTTGGTGTGAGTGTGACTTTTCATCATTTTTTCTAATAAAATTTACTTTATTGTCATAGGACAATTCTGCTGCTATTGTTTACTAATGATGGTTTGTGCTTAATGTGTGATTGTTGATGTTTGGTTTCTATTTTTGAATTCTAATGTTTGATGACTTTATCATGGTTTATTTTTCATGGAATAGGAAATGAGTCCACATAATTTGCCAATCCAATGAACTCTATGGTTTTCCTTATTTTGGAAATTTGAAGTCCCTTTCATTAAAAGAAAATTTTAATCTATCGATGACCTTGGTAGTTCCAAAATTAGGAAGGATTCAAAGTTTTGTAAAAGGTGTGACTTCAAGGGAACTTAATACTCTTTGTGATCTTCTTCTTGCTTAAGTGCTTGAGTGCTTTTCGTAGACTTCTTACTATTCCATACCACCCAATGATAGGAAGATAAATAACATTGTTTCATGGTGTGGTTTCCATCATTCAAAAAAATTGATGAGAATTAAAAGAACACCCATTCAACATGAATAAGTCCTTGCATGGTGTGGTTTCCATTTCAAAAATAATAATAATAAATAATAAAAGAAAACAATGAAAAATCAAAGCATATCCTTTGGAAAAATAAATGGGCTACAAGAACTAGTTATGGGACTTGAAAGACATGCACATATGCTAGAAGGTCATCTCTAACTAAGGCCCTCTCTCTCTCACTTTCTACTTCTCTCTCTCCTCTTTGTGGAATGGTGGTTGTTTGGTGGAGATACTCTTGTGTCTTATGTAAGTGGATATGTCTTAAGGTGATGATGTGAAGTCACTGAAAATAGATAGTTTTGGTCTAGACTAAGGATAGATTTTCATAGGTTATTTTAAACACAAATTCTATAAGGGACTTCTTATGACCTCACTTCAAAACTCAATTCCACCTTCTCTATCATCCATTTATTCTACCATAACTCACCTCATTACTGGGTTCTATGTTATGCTTCATGTCCCAGTTTGACGTGTTGGAATTCTTAAATGGATTCTTTTAGGTTTTTTCTTAACTTGTCATGATCATTAAATTGACTATGGGGCACACAGACTCCTTAGTTGAGGTTATGCAACGGCATAAAGGACATAAGCCTGCAATGGGAAGGACCCACTTGCATAGATTTTAGCTTGATTCATTAAGGTTCCTTACCTTTGACATTGTCACAATTTGATCTTTCACATTTTCCATTGAGTATACCCATTAATGCTCCTTTATCCTTCATTTCATTCATCCACTCAATCAATTCTTTTTCATTTTTCAAAATTTATGAACTTGAACATGATCTTATTATGATTTCATACTATTCTTAGTATTCTAAGCTTTCATTTGACCCTAATTTCATCTAAAAATTCCTTGTATTTTGAAATTTTGACCAAAGTCAATGGAAGTCAACAGTGGTCAATAGCTACATTGACGAGGCCTTGTCGATGTAGCTGATTGTGTTGATGAGGCCTTGTCGATGTAGTGCAAAAATACTATATATATCATTGCATAGTTAGGAATTTTTTGCAATTTACTTATAACACACGGGGAATTTTTGCAATTTTTCAAAGCCCAAAACCTTCCAGAGCTCATAACTTTCAAATAGTTTGTCCAAATCACTCCATTTTGTGATCTTGGACTTACTAAAGGTAAGATCTTTATTATCAGGGTTGCATACCTTAAGGTTTCCAATAAAATTTTCAAAATTTTTTGTAACTCCCCCAAGGGTTAGTAACCTTAACAACATAAAAATATCAACTTTTTTAACAGTTAACCCTTCCAACAACCTTCAAGATGATTTATTAGTGATAATATATAAAAAATAATAATAATTAGGTTAATTCAATTAGCCATAATCACAACTTAGCCAAGTGTAACTCTCCTTAAGAGATAAGGTATCACATTTATTTTAAAGCTACACAATGATCACTAATCTACGATCTTATTGTGATTATAGATGGCACCAAAGCAAAAATGTCCATAGGAAGGAGAATCCTCACAACCATTGGAGAGGTAGCCTAGAGCTGCAATGGGCCAAAAGGAACAAGGCCAAGATTTACCAGAAGAAACCCATGCAATGGTACCTCTTTGTGAGAAGCACAAACTGGAATCTATCTGATAGATTCTAGAAGAAGAAGTGCCAATAGAATAATCACAAAGAGGTGAAGTGCTTGCACCTGTACCAAGGCTTGAGGTCACCTTAACTTAAGCCTACCTAGACATCATCAGGTCCTAAGAAATCCAAAGATTAGTTGTTCAACAGATAAAATTTGGGCCAGTTTTGAAGAAAGCTCTAAAGGATTTCAAGACACAATTGCAAGCCTCTCCCATGTGGCTAGTCATCATGTCTAGTGGGAAATGGTACATGGGAGAGACCTATCTCTTCTAGAGTAGTCGAAAGCTAGGGACCATTATAAAAATTAAGGACATTCAAGTATCCTATTCTGTGAAAGCTATTGCATAGGCACTAGGGTTGCCTGACATTGGAACATAGTTGGCAAATATATCAACAAAAGTTGATTTTGAGGCAAAAAGGGAGTGGATCCAGCAATGCTATGGAGTAGACCATAAGGAGTATTATGCGTTCACACCGATGGAGTAGATTTATTTCAAGATTATGGCCTATCACCAAAATCCAATGGTGAGGCCAAGCAAGGTAACTACTTTCTCCGCTTGAGCATGCACTGCTCTAAGTGGGAAATTTCCCATTAATCTTCCACAACTAATTTTTTTATAGTTCGAAAAGTACTTGAAGGAAAATGAACATCGAAGAAAGAACTTTCCTTTTCCATGTCTCATTAGGAAACTTTGTAAAAGGGTAGGAATTATTTGCTATTCTAAAAATACCCTTAGGCATGCTCCCTTGGCCTCATGATCAGAAATAATGAGAGATAAGACACCAATGACCACTCAAGAAGAGGAGCTACCACCACCACCATCCACTCAGGAGACAACATTAGAGGCTCGTGAAGTCCTTGACCATCTGTGACAAATCCAATAACAACTCTTGAGTGAACAAGAGCGATAAGAAAGAATGAGTGGGGTGGATCCATTTATGTATTAGCTAGTGATGAGTCACCTTAATGACGTGGCCCGAACAATTAGCTAGATGGAGAGGGGTGATCCCATTTTCTTTTCCCAAAGAACATAGCTACCTTTGAGGTTAGATCACAATGATCAAGAGGTAATGGTATCATTAGCAACACACCATCTATTCCCAGAAATCTCTAGGAATGCTATCACTTTCTCAATGCAGTTGGAGGAAGGTGAAGAGGCAATTGTCTTAGTGATGAAACATCAAGGGTAGGAGACAATAGTAGAAGTGGTAGCTAACCATGTAGCTGAAGCAGTGAATGCACCTACGGTGTCTATACTAGACGTATCTACACTCCAAGATGTGTAGAAATCCACAAGCATGATCAATGGAAAGTTAGAAGTAGCTCAACATGAAAGTTGTTAGAACAACTCATAAGAACTAGGCAATAAACTCTTGACATATTTGATCTTCCAGAGAACATCATCGTAACCCAATTAAAGCTGTTAAATGCATGGGGTAGATGCATTATTTTGAAAGGGCAACTAGAAATGGCCCAAGAGCAAAATCAGTGCTTGTCCACAGAGGTTACTGAACTTCATGCCTAACTTGCAAAATAAGCAATCCTCAACCCAGTAATAACAAGAGATGAAGCTATCAAATAGCTTCAAGAATGATTTTAGAAGGCTAAGGAGAAGGTAGTGATGGTCATATTTAAATACTCCATAGCTGAAGCTAAAACATACTTAATGAAAAAGGAATTGAATCAAATGCATTAAGAGAATGATGCATTGATTACAAAAAATCATGAACTGCAAAATGTTGATGCTCAAAAGGATCAAATGTAAGAATTCATTCATCAATAGTAGGAGGATCTTGCTACGGTAAATACTAAACTAAGGAAATTGGTTGTGGAAAATCATAATTTGTCAATGGAGGAGGTATACACCTTGCATCAAAAGTTTTCCTTCAAGATCGTTGCCTAGAAGAATAAAGCTCTCAAATTTGAGAAAGTGAAAAATCACTACAAGGACCAAGTTGGATTGCAAAAAGAAGTTAATGAGAAGCACATCTAGATGGCAAAGGAAAAGATGAATGAAGTGCTCCAACAACTCCAAGAAGGAAGAAAAATGTGGTAGCTCATTGTTGATGGGATCAATGGCTACAATAAAGCAAATATTTGCTTAAAAGAGTTGCAAATGGAGGAAATGACAAAATACATGGAGTTGGCCAATCTCTGTTATGCAAACCTGGCAATGTTAATTGCCAGACGATCATGGTCAGAATTAGAACAACAAGTGGCTAGCTCATATATATTATATGAGGCAGATTTTGATCACCACAAAGATGCCAAGCAAAAGCTTGAGACTACAAACATTGAACTTAAACTTGAAGTTCTCAGAGCATGGTTCATAAACCAATGATAAATTGTTGAGAACCTAGCTAAATGGATGAATGACTACCATGAGCTGAAAGATATAGTCAAAGCATTCGACATTAAATCCAAATAGTTTGCTGCTTGGTTTGTCAATGCCAAGGAGTTATTTCTAGTGATCTCATGTCCTTGGGATGTGCCTATTCCAACCCACATTGGGGAAGCTACATGGACTGTGCATGTTCCTCGAAGTAAGGAGTAAAAAATGAAAGCACTACTGGATGCTTTTAACCTCTCACCTAAAGTTGCAACAGTAGCAAGACAGCCACAGCTACCTCAATTGTCACCCATGTGTGAAGCCAGTGAATGTCCTTTGGAGCCTTAGGAACCACCACCACCTCAGACCATCTAATCTTCTCCAAAAAGCTTCACATCATCAAGGAACGTGTTGTCTAGTTTTTAAAGAGTTGTATCATGGTGTTCAATTTTATGTCCTAAACACCACAAATTTTGTAATGTGTTGATATGTACACCCAAGCACTACATTTTTTGTTAAGTTAGTCAATTTTTTTGATTGAAGAAAAGTCAGTTAATAATCCCATAATTTTCCAATTTTTTAAAAGAACTTGAGGATATGTTTTCATTCAATCATGGGGGTATGATGAATCATTACTGGTTGGCTGTGTCAACAAGGCCTCATTAATGCAGTTGATCGCATCGATGAGACCTTATCAATGAGGCCCTGTCGATGCATCTTATCCTACGTTCATGAGGCCTCATCAACATAGTGTCTATCCATCATCTATAAATACATGCCTACTAGCTACATTTATGGCACTCTAGATTTCAGTAATAGCAAAGCTTTTGCAGTTTTTTCATTCGAAATTTAGAATTTTTCCCTGAGTGCCTGCAACAGGAGTCATTGAGTGTACAAATCTTTGATTGAGCATTATTGTACTTGAGCACGATAGTGTGTGTGGCAATAAAGATGAGCTTTCTGATAAACCTTGCAGCACATTGGATATATTAGCTATCTCATTTATGCATTCAAAATTTTCAATTATTTGTTAAATGTTTTCAATTATTTCACAAATATTTCTTAGTAATTGAGTTAATGATGTAATTAAGCTAGTTAGATTAAATACATAAGTATGACCAGTTCGAGTACAACACGTATTCGCTTAGTAATCCCAGCAGTGTTATTGCTTGGTATGCCCAATAGTGTAGCACTTGGTCACCCAGTTTTGGATACATGGGTTTAGGATTTGTACGAAAAGTGGGATTAGATGCTTATGTTAGAACTAGTTAAATGCTAGTTAATTAGTTAATTTAGATTAGTTAATCTAACTTCTTTTATTTACATTTTGAGCACCACTTATAAAATACAAAATGATAAAAATTAGATGCCTCGGTTATACTTAACCATACTAATGTACATCACAAGTGTAATTGGGAGGACAACGATTAACCTTAAGGCTAAATTCACTTCCTAAAGTACTAATGCATCGGAAATGATAAAGTTTATGAAATTCAACCAGATTACATGTGAACACTTCATGATTCATATGGTTGGGCGTAGGGGTACGTCATCACTCATCACCTATGGATATAAAATATAAAATGATGATGGTAATGATATTGAGCAATCTTTGCTTATATGTGAAGGTGCAAGGGTTACTCTCACAAGTAACCTTTGCCAAAAATCAGGATTGGTGAATGGTGCACTTGGCATAATTCATAGTATTATGTATCATCCTGGTAAATAGTCACTTGCATTATCATTGCAAGTTGTTGTTGATGTTGACTCTTACATCAGATGTTCCTTTGATAATGATAATCCTCATCATGTGCCAATTATAATTATGGTTTGAGAAGCATAATCTCAATTACCATTGCATTTGGCATGGGCCATGACTATTCATCAATATCAAAGAATGACACTAGATAAGCCTACTATTGATATTGATTCAAGAGAAGTTATGGGTCTAACGTTTGTTGCATTATATAGAGTTAAGACCATTGAACCTTTGATGATTCATCCTTCTTTCTTTATGGAAAGATACAAAAAAAATTCGATGCTAAACATCTTCATAGTAGAATTGCAGAGGAAAATCATTTTGCTTAATTGGAAGATTAAGCATATTAAGTTCACACTTATCACTATATTTTACATTTCTTCAATCCTATTCTGCACCTCTGTAATGTTTGTTACAGTAATTATGTAATGTATTCCTTCATTGATGAGCTGCAATATTGCATCTACAATATCATGTACGTGATATCATGGCCTTTTATGCAATATCATGTATGTGATATTGTGGCTTGCCTCGTTGCCTATAAATAAGAGGTAGGTGCAATTGGTTTGCATAGTTAGTATTAGTCCCTTACACAAACTCTTCCCTTTTCTTCCTCTAAGAGTTAGAATTATTTTTGCATGCCCATAGTAGGAGTCATAAAGTGAACGGATCTTTATTCGAGCATTGTGTACCTAAGCACACCTTGTGTATGGTAATAAAGGCAAAATTTGTGATAAACCTCGTAGCATTCATGATAGATTAATTAATGTTAATTACTATTCTTTAATGCTTTCCTTAGTTAATTAATGATTCTCTCTCACCCTATAACTCTCCTAAGTAAGCACACATAGTACAATCACTTCGAGCATGCTTGTAACACTTGGTAACCCAATAATGATTAGCGTTTGGTAAACCTAGTATTGTTGCACTGGTTCAGGATGTGTACGGTAGGTGAGAACGGATACTGGTGTTAGGATTAGTTAGAGCCTAGTTAATAAGTAGTCAAATTAAATTAGTTACTTAGTTATCTCTTTCCTCCCTTATTAGTAGTAGGACATAAAAACATAAAAAGTATAAAAATCATATGCCTCAAGTTTACTTAACCATACAATCGTGACATACAATTAAGCTTGGGAGGACAACGATTGATCAATCCATTCTTGTGCCACAAAGGTGCATAAGCACTTAGTCCATGGAATTCAACCGGATCGTGCATGGACAATCGTATTCTTATGGTTGAGCATAGGGATATCTTGTCGCTCATCATTGGCACCGTTGCCGGGGATTTTGTTGTTTGTGTGTTAACGAGAACATAGGAAATCTTTCACATTGTTGGAACGAACCCTTGGGGTTGGTTAAAGAAAAATAATAAACAATAATATATTACACATTGAATAGAAAATCATGTCTCCTTCTTCGTACAAAAGCGTTTCACCACCTAGGTCTAATACAAGGAACAATCAAAGGCATAGTACACATGATAATCTGCCAGTTCCTCAACAATTTCACATGGTATATGTTCATCTCGATGACTATATACCAAACTTTACCTTTATCCTTCACTAGGATAAATAACTATGTTGGCAATATTTAGAAGGTAACATAATGTTACCTCCTGATCACTCTGTCCCGGGCATGCTTCTTCGTGATTTCATACAAATTGGTATGTACCACTTAAAGGTAGAGTACATTGTGCATGATCATGACCAAGAGAGTATCAACCCATGGAGGTACAATGTCAAAGGGATTTATAATAGAAGAGACGTCATGAATCTATAAAGAGAAAGTTGTCGTAGAACATCCCACATGTCCTAAGTGAAAATGAGGGTGGTGAACCTACCTCAAGCAGGTGCCCACACAATGATGTTTCTCTCATTGACTTCAGTCAAGGGGTTGTGTATCCAAACCTTTAATCAACTATTCATAGCCTAGATTCTAGTATCAACAGATACAAAAGGTCTTAAAAAGGAACACGAACACATGACAAAGATGGACATTCCAATCATAACTATGTTTAGGACCATGACCACCAAAGAGAAGGATGTAGGCATCGACATGGTGATGGTCCTTCTTCTTCTTTACTTTCATTGTCTCCTTCACCCTTTCCTTCAAGATCTAGATGCAATCACGAATAAAAAGATCATGGGGATAAGCGTAAGTGAAATGAGAGTCATAGACAAAATAGTTGAGAAAGGGGACGAGGGCACTCTAGAGAAACACACTGTGAAAGAAGGGAGAGTAGAGAATAACATGGCCATCATAGATGCCATAGATGAGATGATCACGATGAACATATACTCACTACTTAAAGTATGTTAGACATAACTAAGGCCATTAGGATCTCAGCAAGGCATCAAAAATATAGTATAATTAAGAGATTATACATGAACAACATCCCATGATTTGAAGTGGGGTATAACACTGTTCCTTAAAATCATCTACAAGAATTTCATGATGCATGTGCTTTACAAAACATAGAAAGTGAATGGAAAAAACTTAAGTTGTTCCTATGGACACTAGTCAAATAAGCAGAGAGCTAGTACCAGTCCTTAGAATCAGAATCCATTTGTAGGTGGAGTACCATGTTAGAATTGTTTAATGATAAGTACCAAACATACTCTCAAGTGTCCAACCTATGAAAGCAAATCCAAGGCTAGAAACATGGAGGATATGAACCCTTGGATGCTACCATGGATCGATATTATGCACTATTACATCATTATCCTGACCATGGTTATTCATAGAGGGATCAACTACACCATCTTGTAAATGGGCTTAGGCATGAAATGCGAAGAACCCTTGGTATGTATGCCTAAGGAAGGCTATCTGAGCTTAGGAACCATCAAGTTCAAAGGTTATTGGAGCAAGTTGCTAAAGAAGAAGGTGAGCTAAGGAAAAGAGAGAGTGTGGAGAAATATAATAGAGATCCTTCCCTCCAAAAGAGAGGAATAAGATTCTATGAGGATGAAAAAGAGTCACCACTCGAAGAGATGGTGAATAGGAAAACCTTGACTATCCAAAAATTAGCATTGCAAGTACCGGCAAAGGTAGACCAAATGTGGGATTCCATAGATGATAGATTTCAAACTGTTCTTAAAATAGTAGAGGAGTCTAGAGAGCATGATAGTGATTGCAAAAAAAGAAAGAAAAAGAGAAACTGAACATTGACATAACAAGGGTAAGGGAAAAGTTGCCATCATTGAAGAGGTTTTGGATTTGGATAGAGACAATGATAGTGGATGTAAGAGATGCCAATATGAATATCCTAAGGGATGTTGCCCTATAATCTCACATCTATAGGAGTTTGGGCTGTATGCACTCAACCCACGATTAAATAAAAGGCAAACACCCCAAAGGTTACCTTATCCTCAAGGTAACCCAAGGTAGTTTCACCAACCCTTAACATATTATCCAAGTGGAATTCCATCACAACCAATCGAGTAGTATCAAAAGTGGTAATAGCCACAATCATGGGGAATGCTAGCACCATGGCAACAATATCCTTACTAGCAACCTAACCCATATGGATATTACATGTAGTATCTAGTCTCTCCACATGACTCTACTGGTCACGTTACTTCTCAACCTTACTACCAAGCTCATGAGTATTATAGGACTCCTTCTCGTAAGGGTGATGTTCCACAAACATACTATCGTTCTCATTCGGCTGCACCACTTCCACCCGGAACTCCATTACCACCTACTCCATCTATGTAGGGTGAAATCCCTACCCAACCATAGCAATGTAATACCATAAGAGCTGTTAACCCTCAACTTGCTATTGGTACTAACAATTGCATGAAGAAAAGACCTTTCTTCAGAACCAACAGTCCAAATAATCCCTTGCAATCACAAGTGGCTAATTCTTCAACAACCTCACTATCACTTGAAGCTTTGGAGCTCCCTTCAATCCAAAAAACATGCTTAATTCATACGGCCATGTTAACTCACGTTGTTACCGATTGGATAAAAGTTGGCCATCTTCCTAGGAAATTCTCTAATCTTGGAAGTCCTCTGATATATCTACAAATTTTAGGAAATGAGCCATGCAAAGCTCTTTTGAATTCAGGTTTTGGTATCAACTTGATTTCTCAAGAAATGTACAAGGCTCGGAACCTATCTCCACTAAAAAAGAGTAAAATTTGTTTAGAGTTGGCCAACCAATCCATCACTGTCCCATTGGGACTAGTGGAGGACATTATCACCATTGTTTGTATCTAGCTAACTTCCTAGTGATTCAAGTAAACAATGGTAAGGGGGACTTCCCAATCATAATGGGAAGAGCATGGATAAGCATAATTGATGCACAACTAGGAATCCAGAATCTTTCTCTGGAAATATCAAAGAAAAATAAATTTTAGAAGATCAAGAAGAAGAAAGTTCCATGCATCGCATATAGTGACACAGGGTGTAATTGCATGCAGAAGTCATGGTTTGTACAACATTTAACATTGCCTGAATGCAACCAGTGTGCACAAGTGACTGATATACAAAGATGCCTATATATAGTAGTCACAAGACAAGAAGGCACCCAGTGGCTGATAGCTTATCAAGAGAGCAGTTCAACAATATGCATGGAACTAATTAAGGGTTTGACTTATGCTTACATCGATAGCATAGACACATTAGAGCAAGTCCATCACCAACTTCCAAGTTTTGACCTTGAAAATATCAATTCGGGAAAGTTGTAAATCCTTGATAAGTTTAAGCAAGAGCCCCTTGAGCTAAAACTATTACCCATTGGTATGGAATACACATTTCTTAAAAATGGAAAATTGGTAATTATTAATACAAAGCTTTCTCCTCAACAAAAAGAAAGATTGCTGAAAGTGATACATAAATGGTCAAAAGCCTTCACTTGGTCATATCCTGAATTAACTGGAATAGATCCTAGGATATGCCAACATAGAATTTACACTGATCCCCCCTGAAGCCTTGAAGACAACCATAGAGACGATTGAACCCAAAGCTTAAGCAAGTGGTTAAGGAAGAAATCAAACAACTTCTAAAAACTAGGTTCATATACCTCATTGCTGATAGCTAATAGGTTATCCCCTTAGTTATTTTGCCCAAAAAGGAAGGTAACTGGGTGATGTGCATAGATTTTAGGCTACTAAACATGGAAAAATTTAAGGACCACTTTCTGTTGTCATTCGTTGACTAAGTCTGAGACACAATCGCAGGGCATCGCTACAATAGTTTATTGGATGGCTATAGTGGGTATAACGAATTACAAATAGCCCCAGAAGACCCAGATGAGACTATGTTTACTAGTCCTTGGGAAAAAAGATGTTGTTTGGCTTGTGCAATGCCCCTACAATGTTTCAACAATTAGTTCTAAGCATATTCCAGTGACAGATAGGAAATAGTGTGGAGGTCTTCATGGACAACTTCTCCACCTATGGAGCAAACTTTGATCAAGCCTTAGACTAGTTAGAGCAAGTATTAAAACAATGTGTAGAAAACAATTTAAGGCTCAATTGGCAGAAAAGCCATTTGATGGTCCAAGAAAGCGTCATACTAAGATATAAAATTTCACGAACAGGGATAGAGGTAGACCTTGAGAAGATCAAAGTTATCTAAGGAATTACCCATCAACCATAAACTGTAAAAGATATTTGGTAATTCCTTGGACACACTAGTTACTAAAAAATATTTATTGAGAACTTTTCAAAGGTTGCAAAACAATTGGTTGAACTAACAAAAAAGGACATACCTTTTGAATCGACTAGGGAATGCGAACTAGCTTTTCAAACTTTAAAATAGAAGCTTGTAGAAATACCTATTCTGCAAGCTCCTAATTGGCCTAGACCATTTTACATAATAACTAATATGTCCAAATATGCTTTAG
>MNCI01036555.1:17843-32090 GCA_015680685.1 Gnetum montanum | reverse complement strand
TTTGGCATATCTAATGAAATACCCACTTGTGGCCCTTGGATCTAGCTTTTCTTCTTGTGGACTATAGACTCTTACTTGAGATGGGCATCCCCAAATGCGTATATGTTGCAAACTTAGTTTCCAACCTTTTGATAATTCAAATGATGTCTTTAAGATAGCCTTGGTTGGAACTCTATTTAATATATACACAATCATCTTGAGAGCTTTAGTCCACAAGAAATTAGGAAGCTTGGAGTTGCTAAGCATACTTTGCATCATGTTCAATAATGTTCAATTTTTTCTTTCTGCCACACCATTCTAATCTGGAGAACTAGGCATAGTGTATTGGGCAACAATCCCATGCTCTTGAAGAAACTTAGCAAATGGACTAGTCACTTGTCCATCATTAGTATATCTACCATAGTATTTACCACCTCTATCTGACCTCACTATCTTTATTTTCTTACTACACTATTTCTCTACTTTAGCCTTAAACACCTTAAAAGCATTTAAAGTTTCATTCTTGTTATGAAGTAGGTAGAGATACATATATCATAACTAGTCATCAATAAAAGTAAAGAAATACCTTTGACCATATGCATTCATATCTAACCTACAAATATATGTATGTATAATCTCTAATATGTTGGAACTCCTCTTAACACCTTTCTTTGACATATTGATTTGCTTTCCCTTTATGCAGTCCATACAAGTGTCAAAGTCAGTAAAATATAGGGTACTAAGTACTCCATCATTGACTAATCTTTATATTCTCTCAATTGAGATATATCCTAATCTATGATGCCATAACATAGAGGACTCTTCATTTATAACACATCTCTTAACACTAGTACTATCATGAATATGCATAGAAGTATAAGAACTTTCATTTTGTAAACTAATTTTTAAAATACCATCTGTTAATGTACCATTTTCAATAAGTTCAAATCTATAATAAAACTGAATATAGTGTTTGAGAAATTAAAGAAAAATCCCAATGATACAAGCCTTGAAATAGAGATTAAATTCCTTGAAAAACTTGGAATATAAAATGTCTTTTCCAACTTAAAAAAAAACCACTACTTAAAACTAATTTGCATGTTTTAACTGCCTCCACATGTGAGCACATCTTGTTGCTTGAATAGATGCACAATTCACTTTTAGTTGGCCTCCTTAGGTTTTTCATCCCCTGCAAGGAATTATTAACATGGATTGTAGAACAGAATTCAATCCATCATGTGTTATGACCAACATCAACCATATTAGAATAAAAAAAACAAGTGAGAATTGAGTACCTTTCTTTTCAAACCATTTCTGATATTTAGGATAATCCTTCTTTATATGCCCTTTCTTTTTGTAGAAAAAGCATCTAGATTCCTTCTTAATATCAACTTATGTAGGTAATTTGCTCTGCCACTTATTTTTGGCTTGCTACTTATTCTTTCCTTGTGTAGCCATATGCACACTCTCTCCCACTTTCGTAGCATGTCTAACTTGTTCTTGTACACACATGATCACTGGTTCATTGATTGACCATTTTTCTCTATGTGTGTTATAAGGAATCTTAAGGGGTCTGTACTACTATGGGAGTGTGTTCAAGATGTAGTGCATAAGGAAAGATTTTGACATCTCAACCTCAAATTCTTTTAGCTAAGTCACTATATCCCTCATTTGCATGATGTGCTCACCCATACCATGGACTTTGGTGAGCTTCATGGATGAAAATTTCATTATTAAGGTGCAAGCCAAAGCCTTATTTGATGACTTAAATTGTTCATCAGTTTCCTTCATCAGATGCACATTATCATACTATTCCAATGAACCACACATATTAGCCGAGATCTTGGTCTTTATGAACATGACATAGAGGCGATTGGATTGCTCCCATTTTTCAAAACCAACATCATCTGGTTGGTTGGTTCTTGTAATGGCAAGTGGTTCATCCTTACGGATAGCATAGTCAATGTCCATCTAGCCTAAATGAAGAAGAATCCTTTCCTTCCACACCTTATAATTATCACCCTNAGAAAAACTATGCATATATCAATATGTCACTTTATAGATATATACAAAAAAATGCATAAATTTAATTATTTCTAAAAAGAATTACCAAATTCTAACATTTCTTTAAAAATATGGCAATAAACATCAATTATTTTAAAAATATTAATAATAATCAACTTTATTCTCATACCATAACATAGATGTGGCTATCAATATAAAGGTTATGTAATGGAGCTATCCTATTAGAAAATACAAACAATAATGCAGGAGCTATGTTGGGAATATTGGCCATAGAGAGCCCATGTAGGGAACATCGAGGCTACTCCACACATGTGTCAACCATATCTACTAATATTCGAAAGCATGGGGTCCACCCTTGTAGGTGAGGCACTTTCAACCATGTGGCCTAGGGACATTTCTTAGCCTATCTTCTAAGGATGGAGGCTAAAGCACCTCACCAACCACTCTCTCTTGTTTGGATTCTCCATCCCATGAACTTTTTTGACAATGTTTTCAAAGTGAAAAAAAAAAACAAAGGATATTTAGACACCCAACTATCTAGAATATTATAAAATCCAAGCCAAGCACCACTCCATAAGCTACGTATCTATTTTAAAACATTTATTAATTTTGTTGCATACAGAAAATTCAAAATCAAGTGCCATACATAATTCCACAATAAACATTTTATAGTTAATAATCAAATTGACTCAAATTCTCTCTAGTTTGACACCAAATGAAAAATCAGCCCTAGTTTGACACCATTATAAGAGTGGCAAAAAAAATATAGCTAAGCATTAAGACAGACACCAAACCTACCTCTGACACCATAAGTTGGAAAAAATTGTGTAGAAAACATTGGCCAGATAGCATAATAACTGAATTAAACAAGAAATCAAAGTGAAAATAAATCAAAATTGGCCTCCAGCCATTGATGCCTTTACGTGAGCTTGTTATGGTAAGTGTTCTGATTCTTTACGTTCAACAACAATGGTGTAGGCAGACTCTGAGCATTTGTGATAGGGATCAAAACTATAACAATGCTATGATTTCTTTCAGTGCCTTTGTTCTCCCATCAAGAACATTTTATAGGCTAGGAAAATGTAAGTTCCCAAACTTTCGATTTAATTGGCAAATATAATACCACTCATTTGGTAACCATTACAAATCATTGATTTTCTTATAATGATCACATTTATGGAACCGTTACCAATCATTAATTTTCATAAATGGTTTCATGTGCGACCACTCCTACATTTGGAATAGTCAAATGTTGTCACATGCTGCTCATGGACAATCTCTTACACAAGTATCTAGCCCTCTCCTAGCTACGATGCCACCTCACTCAATGTGCACCTATAGATTATCATTTAGGTGGTGCTGTGGCTCGGAAAATAGATTGCTAACAAGGTGGTCCTTGAGTGGGGACAACCACTCAGCAAAATAACACACCTTGTGTTCTGCTCCATGACAAGCATGGACATGCCAGGGGCGGATTATGAGCTCATAAAGCTCATGGGCCTCAGCCCCCGATGTAGGTAGAGTGATGTTATAATGCTTCAACATGGAGGTGGTGCTAAGAAAGAGTTTTGGCAAGTCAGGGATGCATGACTAGAATGAGTTATTTTGGATTGTGCACCTGGGTGATCCTGCTATAATGGACAACATGCAGTCGGCACTATGGTTGTGTGAGGAGAAGCTCTGGGTGGCTTGGGAGGTGCTCCTAGACTAGGGAAACAAGTCAAACTACTGGGTGTTGTTCATCATGGACAACATGAGAAAGTGATCCATCGAGCAGGCACGTTCCACCATAGGAGAGGGCATTGAGTTGGGCATTTTGCTTGACTTCGACTCTAGCCTTTCCATGGAGATCCTTGTGCTCAAGTCACTTCCCATACACTAGGACATGGTCTCCGAATTAAGGCTCGCAGTAGTATATTTATTTTTGTTGTTTATTCTGTGTTCAGGTTCATGTTCCTTTCCTAACAGCATATGAAATGTAATATTGTTATCTTACTTACAAAGACTCGACTCATCATAGACTCCTGAGGTGATTGTCATTCGTACATTCCCACTTAGTTGGCCAATGATATTGGACAATGAATGTAAGTTCATCGTCTCATGGAGAATGACCCAATTAATTAAGAAAGTCTTGAGTTCATTATCACACATCGACTTTGGCCTCCGATCTCTCTTCAATGGGCGTACTTGGGCTGTCCAAAATATTCTACCTCCACCTAGGATTCACTTAACTTCCTTCCCTCAATTAACTTTTTGTTATCGCAACTCCACTTTCGTTTATTGAAAAGAGTCCTTTACAGCTCAATCATATAATACATATATTATATGATATATGTACATATGAAAAGCAATGCAACCATTTTAAGTTACAAAATAGCAATGGGGGGAATAAAAACATCAACAACCAAAGCAATATTAATCTCAACAGAAGAAAATAATGCAAATTGCATGAAAGAAATTATTCAAGTATATATACATGAGAATTTCAAAATTTACACAATGCAAAATAATATTCATCAATATTTCATTTCTCTTTAGTAGGTATGCTCTATGAATGATTTTAGAAGAAAACAATATATTTATAATTCATAGCAAAACTAAGTATAAATACTTTAAATCCAATTCTAGAAATTGCAAAATCTAACCACTTCACCTACTTTATCACCTCCTGTCATTCTCTATACCTCTATCAAAACCAAATGTTTTTAGGGTTTTTTATAGATTTGTTATTCCTTTTCTTGCATTTCTTTTTCTAATTGCAATCTTAATTGGTTTAGAAGAAAAAATGGCCAATTAAAGAAAAATAATTTTTTTAAAAAAACACCCTTTCCTAATTGAGAAGTTATGGTCATTGAAAGTTTAGTGTATAATGTACCATAATTAATTAAATAATAATAAATTTTAATTAAATTAAAATTCAAAATTTCATTATCAAACTTGCAACCCTTCACTTAGATTTGCTTTAAGCCACATTTTAGTAACCAATTAGCACATGCATGTACACACATACACATAGCCACTCAACCATATTATGCATGTCCTTAAGGGGCTGTAGCATAGATCCTAATATGGGCCATAGGGCCTAGCTACCACTAAAGCAATGGAGGCTGCACTGTAGTGTAGCACCTTGAAAACCCTCACCTGCTATGCAATACTATTCTTCCTTCTCCACTATTGCTACACTTCTTATGCTATCAACCATCGTGTTACCTATTGTTGCAGCCCACATGTAGCCCACATGCTCTACTGTTATTTTCGCTCATTGCTATCTTCCTTTAACTCTACTAGCAATAACATATTCCTTGTAGTCCCTATGTGTTATTATTCTCCACATCAAACCTACATAAAAATCCTCTTTAACATTTTTGCGAATACCCTTTCACATTGTCACTAGTTCTTACCCACCAGCACTAGTGCTAGTGCAGCGTGGTGGTGGCGGGCGTTTGGCAACAAGGCGATCGAATAGGACGATAGCCAACAATGTGGTAGTAGGTGGCATGAGGGTTCTAGCAGTGCAACTATGTAGCAAAGAGCAGTAGCATGCAACAACAGAGATAGTGGTGGCATGCCACGATAGTAAGATGACAGTGGTGCCAGCGATAGGAGGACAGTGGTGGCGATAGTAGGAAGACAGCAACGCCTATGAGAATTTGGGATGTTATGAGAGTTGTAGCCCTACATGGCCTCAAGAAGCCTCTGTGGTCCTCAGTGGGCCTACACAGCCCTCAGTGAGCTTGCGTGGTCCTATAACGCACCACAACACCACATGAGGGGAGGCAAGCGATGGCCAATGGTAGCTTCATGGAGCATAGGGCAATGAGCACAATGTGAGGGTTTGCTACAGTGTTGTAGGAAGACATCAAAAAGGTGGCTGACACGAGCATACGAAAGAACAGAGATGGATGGAGTGGCAAAGGATGGGGTTGTGCATGGCATGAGCCTTTCCAAATCAATACGTTCACTAATCCTCATTCATGGTTATTAAGGTTCAAGGTAATTCTCTATGTATTTCAAGTTACATGCTCACAGCACTGTGCCTCCATCACTTAAGAAAACATGATATTATTCACTCTAGTTTTCCCAACATTGACCATGAGGTGCAAAAGTTTAATTTAGGAAGTACCCAAATTGAAATCATCAAGTCCCATCCTCCTAATTGCTATTTCAAAAACACGTTCATCAAATCATCTGTGAATGCCTCAGAAAGCACCATAGATTCATTTTTTAATTTAAAAGGAAACTCTATTATATATTTCTCCTTTACTGTCAACTTCTTGTTAGCTTCTACTAATGCAGTATGAGTATCGTTCAACATCATAGGAAATGAATTATGTCCAAAGTAGCTAGCAAAACTTGACCCATTTACAACAGATACATGTTGTCTTGCTTTTGTTGTATCTTGCATAGGAATACCATTTATGGCTTAAGTTCCATTACTTCAAGGATATCAAGCTTTTAAAAACATGGATGTTTGGCCTAAATCTTGAGTTACAGGACTCTGTGCTTTCCAACTTTGTTTGTCAGTCTCATTCGATATATGTGATGCATGGAAGCCTATAGGAGAATTGTTCAAATTCAAAGGTCTTATCCCATCAATTAAACTACCCAACATTCCACTTTCCTTGCACTTATGAGTTTGGTCAAAGAAGTTGAAAGAATCAAACAACTACATGAGCAACATTAAGTGAGGAGAGGCCACCAAATACAATCACTTCTTTAGATTTCAAAGAAGCTCCTGTCAAGTTTGAGAGAGCCCTTATTACAAGAGAAGGGCCTTTCTCAACCAAGCATACAAGCCCTCTTGTCCCACTCTCCATGTCAATGTCAGTAATTTTAAAGTTGTTAAAGAGAAATTTTCTGTATGTATCATTCTCTACAAATACATTCACATTTGACCCTCGCTTCGTTCTTACCAATTGTAGCTTGTGTGATAGGCAATTTGTTGAGTTAAAGCATCTTTGGATCATCTCACAGGTACATAATGTCTTACAACATGCCACTAGCATTTAACATTGCCTTTATTTATTGGGAACACTTTTACTCTTAAGGTAATAAATATACCATGCTACTGCATCTTTTCCATCTTACAACATTGATAATTTAGATCCTCATTGAGGTATCAAATCTAAGAATCAAAACATGAAACCAATGCAATTTTCTAGAATAATTTATATCACTATAGTCAAGTTTAAGATGCTAGAGGAACATTTACTATTGAATGCATTTTCTATCCTCATTCTATAACCTCATTCTCTAAGCATGGTTTCAGGATTCAACCCACTAAAACTATAGGTGAAAATGATATTCATTTTCTCTTACAACGATTAGATTTTTATTATTCTAAAACTAGCTTCTTCCCACACATACTTGGAGAAATTAATAGAAAAGAGGAACAATGGAGAATGATAGGTTTTTTGTTTATGTGATTGAAATCATAGATAAAGTGGAGATATTATTCTTGAAGATTGAAAGAAAAGCAAGACGAAATGTGTAGAGATTGATTAAAATCAAATTTGTACAAGTAATGTTGTTGCGAGGTAAAATGATCTATGAAGAGGGATTTTTACCTCTTTGTGCCTCAACATTTTTCATTTGGTCATACAATTTTGGTGAAAATCTAGTTTCATGGTCATTGTTTGTCAAAATTTCTTTCTTTGCTTTACATATCAACTATTGAACAAAATGCCAACCATTATTTTTCTTATATCAAATGTTTGAAGAAGATATCAAATCGGCTTGAGTGTAACCTTATTTATGTATAAGCTCACTGATGGTTATTTTCTTTATTGTTTGTAGGCCGCAAGTTATGATGGTGATGAACTTGGTGACAATGTTGTTAATGGTCTTCCTCCTCCTCTTATGGCTTAGTCTTGGTCACTAATGAGCTAGTTATGTCTAGTTCCTTTAGTTGCATCATTGTTTTATTTGTTTTCATCTAACTATAATGGTCACAAAAACCATGCATTGTTTTTTTTTTGTATGTTGCATAATGCAACCATTGTTTTGAATATATACTTTTTAAAGCTATTGTTACATAGTGTGACTAGGACTATTTCTATAGACATTCTTGGTTACAAGTTAAAATTTTTTATTTTGTTTTATATTTTAAATTTTTTTTGCACAAAAGGCTACTAATTAACACAATAAGGCTACAAAGAAAAGTTTGATAATAAAATGATAAAGTGTAAAACAAGGCATAACTAGTCACAATGCAAACATAAATGGAAGGGAGGCTACAAATTTACTAGTTTTAGGTCCTAATAGGGCACTAGTTTTAAGCCTTGGTAGGCCAATATGTTACCAGTTTTAGGCCTTACTAGGCTATTATATTGCCAATTTTAGGCCTTAGCAGGTCATTGTGTTGCCAATTTTAGGCCTTTGTGGGTTATGGTCACATTTGCCTAACAATTACAAGATAATCTAAGGAAAGCCTACAAGAATAAAATGAATAATGAAACATGATATAATACTATAAACGTAAATAGAGGATCATTAATAAATGAAAGGATGCAATGTTTATTGTGGATTTGTTGTTTGATCTTCGATAAATCAAGGGGCTTCTTTTGTATGATCCTAGTTTCATCGTTCTTTCTATTTGATATGGCAATTAGCAAGTGTTTTCATTGATTGTTTACGATTTTAGAGTTGGCATTACTAACATTGTCATTGTCGTTGTTGTTACTAGCCTTAGCTTGAGTTTTTAGAGTTTTTTCTTAAAGCTCCACCTCCAAACCTAAGTCAACATTGAAATTGTTAACTGATGGTGAACATGTGTTGTTCGCATGAATGATAATTTTGCCACCTTTGTATGGCAAATGAATCTCTTGATGTATAGGAGATGAGACCACCCGAAGGTTATCCAACCATGGCCTTCCTAGGATCAAGTTAAAATCAGATGTCTCTTCAAACACTATTAGCAGATGTAGGAAATTGTTCTTTAGCTATGAAATCTAAGGAGATAGAACCTTGAACCACTACTCATGACCTATTAAATGACTTGAATGTAGAGGTAGTGGTTTCTTGGATATTTTTGGTTAAGCTTAGTCTCTTAACAATGATGAATGGTATTACATTGGTTACCACCCCATCATCCACATGAACACAATGAACCTTATACTTGCCAACATGTATGGTAATGAAGAGAGGAGCAAATAGCGCTTCCTCATTTTGTGAGTCAATCTTCACTTTGTTGTCATGAAAGTTAAGCATGGGTTGATGCTCATTTTCTCTAAGTGAAGCTTGCTCAATGCTAGAGTGGATGGATTCTTTATTGGTAGGCATGTCTCCACTCATAGGGATGGAAGTTAATATTTGAGCTAGCACATCTCTATGAGCAGAAAAAGTCATGACTAGGTTGTATAAGTTTAGTGATATGTTCTTCTATTTTAGGGATCATTTGGCTTATTCCATTGTTGCAAGGAAATTCGTTCTCTTGGTGTGTGATCTTTCAGCCATGGTGGTCTTGATTTCCTCCATTCTTCCTAGAGTTTTTAGCTTATGTTTCAAAGTCTTTTGTTATTGGCAACCTTTAGTGGGGTTAGTTGTTAGTTAGACAATAGGTTATTCTTGTCACTATTGTGATGATGGTTTCTTGTTAATTGTTGAGTTGTTCATCACTATAAGTAATCTTTGATCATGGGTTGCTATTGGTTTGCTTGCTAAAGATGGAGAAACCCAAAAAAGAAAAAAAAAAGGTTCCTTAGCCTTAGAAGGATTTGTAATGTGTTGTCTGGGTTATGAAGTTGATGCCACCGAAGATGGGAAATGTATGATGAAAAGCTTCTTAGGGACTAGAGGTGGTGATACCCTAATGACAAAGAGGGTATTAGGCTTTATGTTCTCAAGTTGAGGTGATACCTTAATAACAAATGATTACCAAAGAGTATTAGATGGTTTGGTTGTTATGAACAAGGCTATAGTGTAAGAGTTGTTATTGGTGTCTGGAGAGTTGGGCTCATTCAATATTAGTTCTTCACTATTGATCATCTTCTAGAGGTAACCTTTTAAGGCTAGGCAAAAATTGGTGTCATGACTAGACATTTGATGGTAATAGTAAAACCAATCTAATTTGAAGTACTTTGGTAGCTTTGGATCACCTTTGGTCACCATTGTTGGGTCTTTAGTAATGTTACAAAGATGATTGTGCCTCTTACAAGCTTCCTTAGATAGTTTCTTATGTTGTATATGTTGATTTGCTAATTACATCTCAACAAAAAATTGTAAAGCTAAAAACGTTACAACCAATTGTTAACAAACATATAACTTGTTTTTTTAAAGTAGTGGCTTAGCATATAATACCATGTGAGAGATAGCTAAATTGCACCTTCTTTTGTAATGAATTCCGCCATTGGGTTTCAAAGCCAACCTACTAGTTTTTAAGAGCATGCGCACTTAGCTTCTAATGGTTATGGGAGTGTGTGCATCATGTCAGTGTGAAATTACCTTGCCACGATTATTTTCTTACTGTGGGACATAATAGTGATCTGTTCCAGATCAAAATACTCTAAGTAATTTGAATGGTCCCAAAAGATCCATAATCCAATTTCCTAGTAAACAAGAGAAAAGTTATAAAGGCTTACCAAGCAAGTGCACTGTATGACCACTATATTCATTAATGCATGCATGAAGGTGACCACTATATTCACTAATGCATTTTTATGCATTAATTAATGCATAAGATGGTCTCCATATACACATTTTTTACGTGCGTTGGGTCTTTTTTTTACGTGTTGGCACTCAATCTCTTGTCTTTTCCATGGCCCTTAAATTTGTTTTTACTGGAGAACAAAGGCGCCACTAATCACAACAAGATTGCAATTCTGGTCCTTACAGATGCTTAGAGGTTGCATACACCATCGTTGTAGAGTGGAGTGAAAGAACAATTCGAATGCCAAGTTTAATCTAAGGCATCAGGAGGTTTGGCATTATGCATTTTCAATTATTTATGCATGTAAATTTTTTGTGTCATTTGCTTCCACATTGTGCATTTCTAGTTATTTATGCATATGAATTTATAGTTATTTCTTGTGCCATTTGCTTCCGCATTTCCAGTTATTTATGCATGTGAATTTTGTGTGTCCTTTGTTTCCACATTGTGCATTCCCGGTTATTTATGCATGTGAATTTATTGTGCCATTTGCTTGCACATTGTGCATTTCCAGTTCTCTATGCATGTAAATTATTTGTGCAATCCACAAANCAATCACGTCCCCGGCTACGAACCCGTCCCCACTTTTTTTGAGTCACACGTACCCAAACACGTTCAGAATCCTCGATTCCTCGCTTCCACGAATCGGATTCTTTTGATGCATAGGTGCCAACCTTCAAGGACGTGGGCGTTCCGTGAATGAAGATTGCTGCTCCGGAATGCCAGCCTTACCCGACGTCTTCTAGTAATAGCGCCAATGTCTCAGTCACTGGTGTTGGGTTTTGAATCGGAAAGTTTCCATAGTAACGTGACTGTAATGCCTCATGCATGGCGCTCTCTCCGCTGAGGCTTTCCATGAAGTCCCGCGTCAACCTCTGTGTCATCCTAGGCGGTATTCTCAGAACGTTACCCACGTTTCCTACTGTATTTTTCCTTGCATGTTCAAACGGAAGTTGAAGAAAGCTTGTTTTAGTATGGTTTCCCTGCCCCCAGATAATTTAGCCGGTCTCAACGGTGCTGAATTGAGGGCAGTTCCACTATTATCGTCAACACCAGCCACCACCTAGGAAGCAACCACAGAGCAGATTGCACTGCTGACGGTTGCCTGCGAGTTGATGTTGCAGGAGGCAGTCGTGGCTCCTTTGCGAGCAATGGCTTCGCCGCTGGACTGCGCTGTCTGCAACGTGGAAGCGGGGATGAGGTCGAGGCGACCGCTTTTGGTCATGGCCGTGAGAATTACGTGAATGATACGATCCACCCAAACGCCTGGGCTGTGAACGTGGCATGAGCCCCGCTTTGGTAAGCCCTCTCTGGCCTTGCCTGGAGTTGGTGGGCACGTTACGTTACGCTACTTCGTATCGTCTGCAGCACCAAGGTGGTCTCCTTCAACGGTCTAGCTTCCACTCCCTTTGGTTGCTGTGCTGTTTCTGTGGGGTAGGAAGGGAGAAGTCCAACGATCTTGAAAGCACTTTTAGGAGCTTGTTTTATGAAGGAGGCCTGGGGAAGAAGTTCAGAGATCAACCGCAAGCACATTCCTGAACCAGGAGATGCAGACTTGTCTGAAGAGGTGTGTGTCTTGGAAACACAGGCAGGCAAACCTGCAGAGGCAGCCTTCGCTCAATCAACCAGATGTGGTGCTCAGTCTTGAGCTAAGTCTCATTGTAGTCTTTTATTTACGTTCAAGCAATTGTGGATGTTAATGTCTATTGCATGTCAAATGTTTAAATCAAGAATTTTGGCAATCTAAGAATGTTGCTTGTCATGAATTCTGGATTACTTCAAAATTTTGTTTTCAGAAATTATTGCAGTTTGTCAGTTTAAGTTCCCTTTGAAATGTTGTTGTTCCAACAATTGTTACATTTGAATTGCATCATTGTGTAATCTAGAGTAACGTAATGACGTCATTGGATTGGATTTTATTTTTTTAATGACACATAACCCTTTCCAATTGAGACTATTATTGAGTTCCCATACACATACAAGAGGCGCCCTAACCAATAGTCTCTAAAAACAAGTTTTGTGGTTGCTGTTGTGAAAATCTTTAGAACAACACCCTTTTTAGTTTTAGGAGGGCTTGATCAATTTCTCTATCTCTGTTCTCAATGGCCTATTTATAGTTTCTAGTAATTTTTGAAAATTTTTGCTCTATTTTGGTTTTTGCAAATTTCTAGTTTTTCTAGTCACCGAATTCCCTGTTTCCTGTTTCTCTGTCTCCATTATTGTTCACAAGTTTATGTCTTGACGATCCTCCCTTAGTCCTAACTTTGGTAAAGGGGTCATCTCATGCATTATATCATTCTGTTAAGCCTACTGAAATTTATTTTTTGTTACTTTTCTTCTAAAAATATAGCAATTTCAATTTTCTTTATTTTCAAAAAAAAATATAATATATATATAATATTTTCCTATTGCTTTTAAATTTTACACTTTACTAGTAATTTTATAATTTACTAGCATTTGTACTTTCTAGTATGTTCATTTTATGAGCTAATCTCCTCATAGAGCATCTCAACAAAGACCTCTTACTCCTGCCCTTAATCAACTAGCTACACACCATTTCACGTGAAGAAGACAACAAGCTTCACATTTTCCAAACCATATACTAAAAAAAATTTGAACTAAAATGGCAACCAACCAACCCCAAGCTTCTTTGGTGACCCATTTCTTTAATTTCACAAATTATCGCAACATTCTGAAGCCTCTACAAAAAATTAGTTTGTTTTTTGACCCTACATATCCCAATAGTAATGCATGACAACATGTAGAATGCTTTGAGACTCTATCAGCTATCTATAACATCATTGAAAATGACATAGCTTGTCGAGTCTTTGTCAAAACCTTTAGAAGTAAAGCCAAATAATGGTTTTTAATGCTCCTTGATGCCTCTATCAATTCATGGCTAGACTTCAAAAATGAGTTTTCGTCCCAATTTGATAAGTTCACTCGTCTTGCCATAGCCTCAAGTAATATTACAAGCCTAAGAAAACTACCCATGGAAAACATCTGTGACTATAATCTAAGATTCTTCCATTAACTCGCTTATGAGATGCATTTGCAATGCAACCTAATGATATCCTCAATTTTTACCTATCTACCATTGACCCATTCTTAATTTTTAAATGATGATATCATTCGTTAGCGTACTTAGTTTCAAATGTCATTGGCCCCAATGTCTACAAAATCACTGATTTGCAAGGATACAAGTTAAATAAAAATTTTAATGCATTCCATTTCAGGCAATTCTTAGGTGTGCCTTGTGAACACTTAGTAGATCCTTAAATACATGCTTTCTTTTCATTTTCATGCATTCATTTGTATCTAGTTGCATTGACATATTTCCTTTGCATTTTGTCATCTTCTCATGCGTATGAAGTCTACTATCATCCTTTTTTTCAACATTTTGGTTTTGGTTTGATCTATTTGTGCTTTTTGATATGATCTTAATAATCATCATGATCATTTGAGTTGCTAAGCATTGATTCATCATAACACCATCTATGTAAGTGAAATGCTAAACATATATTATTTATGATATATCATATTACTATTATCTAAAATCTCTTTTATATGATATATTTCAATGATTTTGATACTCC
>MNCI01036546.1:1391-29270 GCA_015680685.1 Gnetum montanum | reverse complement strand
GGGAAGGAAAGAGGTAACTAAGTGACTAATTCAACTTAATAACTATTAACTAAGTTCTAACTAATCCTAACACAAGCATCTGTTCCCACTTTCTGTACACATCCTAAACCAGTGCAACATTACTAGGATTACCAAACGTTAATTGTTACTGGGTTACAAAGCATTACACGCATGCTCAAAGTGGTCGTGCTTATGTAATTTAACAATTTGCTTAATCGATAAAAATGAATTTTTATGCTAGTAACAGAAATGTAAAGTTCATAAAATAAAATAAAATAAATGCGTAAGAAAATAAATCTCAAGTGCTGCAAGGATGAATTAAGGAGCTCGTCTTTATTGTCATACACAAGGTATGCTTAGGTACACAACGCTCGAATAAAGATCCATCCACACTTAGACCTCCTACTACGGGCACTTGGAAAATACTCTAACTTTGAAACAAACTACAAGGGTTTTGCTACTTGATTACTAAAAGACTTCCTAAAAGACTTCTTCCAATTATGTACCTGGGAACTATATTTATAGGCTTGGGAGCAACTACTCTAATAATTAGAGTAACTACTCTAATAATTAGAATAAGTGCTGATGAGTGGCAAGGTACCCCTACACTCAACCATACGAATACAAGCATTACACGCGTGATTCGGTCGAATTCCATAGACTAAGTGCCTACACGCCTTATGGAACACTTAAGGTTAATCGTTCGTTGTCTTCCCAGACTTGTATTTGTCACGATTGTATGGTTAAGTAAGTCTGAGGTATGTGATTTTTATGTCTTTTATGTTTTATTGCCTATGCTAATGGGGGAAAAGGTGAAGAGACTAATTAAATAACTTTAACTAACTAAGTCTTAATTAACCTATCATCAGTATCTGTTCCCACTTGCCGTTCACACACTGAGCCAATGCAACCTTCTGGGATTACCAAACGCTATTCATTGCTAGGATTACCAAGCGTAACGCACGTGCTCGAAGCAGTCGTATTGAATGCACTTAACTATGGGAGAAGGGTTGAGAGAGAATTAATTAACTAATAAAGCATTTAAAAAATGAACAATAAATAACAGTAATTAAAGTCCTATTTAGCTTAGTCCATGCACTACAAGGTTTATCCAAAAGTTCATCTTTATTTTCGTACATAAACATATGCTCAGGTGCAATATTTGCACAAATAAAGATCTGTTCACTTTGGAACTCCTACTATGGGCACATGGAAATTATTCTATATCTGGAGAGGTAAAACTACCAGAGTTTCACTAAGGGTTTAGATCTATCATGTAAAACAAGGGAGAGCTGCTTCTTATTTATAGAAATGGAAATGGACTACGATATCGCATACGCGATATCGTAGGAAAGACGCAATATCGTGTATGATATCGCGGCCCATGCAATATTGTGTTCTATCATATCCCCATGACTGAATAAAAACTCATCCTTAAGTTCCTTACAAAATATTGGGAAGGTATGGGATTATCAACTTGAATGGAACTAATGGTGAATGGGACGACATGTGAACGGATCATCATTACAAAACATGACAAAACTGGTGCTCACAATAACAAGAGTGAACACTTTATACATTTGACATCAGGCCTTATTTGGTAGCTGAAAGAGAAGAGAGAGAGAGAAATAAGTTTTGTTGCTACCAATGCTAAGATTGCACCTTTTGTTGTTCATCCATAAGTGCATCATCGATCTTGCTCCTTACATAGCTACTTTAGCACCGTTCCATTTCAAGTGTTCCTTCTAGATCCAATCCATTGTTGCATGATTCCTAGAGTTTGTAGGCTCTGGTAATGTCATTTGGAACAAGAGTTAAAGTCTTAACCACAAGAATTTACCAAAAAGAAAAGAATCTGTCAACCAAAATATACACTAATGATAGAACCGGCAATGAGGTGAACAATGGAGGAAGAATGATGGAAAGAGGAGAATGGAATGGAGTCTCAAGAACAAGGTGATGTACAACCCCTTGTGTATGTAATGATTAATGTGACTTGGTAGATCTCATTCCAAGTCCGGCCTTGATGAGTGGTGAGGTACCCCTATACTCAACCATACGAAACGAGCATAGCACGCGCGATCCGGTCGAACTCCGTAGACTAAATGCCTAAANCTTTTCTCCTATGCTAAAGGCTAAAGGGTTGAGAAACTAACTAACTCTAACTAAGGACCTAAGTCTAAATTAACTAGCATTAGCATCTGTTCCCACTTACCGTACACACCCTGAACTATGCAACTATGGCTACCAAACGCTAATCATTACTGGGATCACCACACGTAACGCACGTGCTCGAAGTGGTCGTACTAAGGCACCTAACTAGCATCTCTAGCCTACGTGTGATAAGCAGCTGATTCCTTGACTAGCCATACACACTTGTAAGTGCTCGTAGCCAAGTCGTACTTATCCCATGATCTAGCCTAATTGCGATGAGTAGCCGATTCCTTGATTAGCTGTACACATTTGTCAATGCTCATAATCAAGTCGTACTCATACCGCGTTGCGACGAGTAGTTGATTCCTTAACTAGTTGTACACATCCGTAGATGCTCGTAATCAAGTCGTACTCATACCGCACTAACAACAAGTAATAAATAACAAGTAATAAAACCTATCCATGTACTGCAAGGTTTATCCACAAAGCTCGTCTTTATTGCCGTACACAACTTGCGTTTAAGTACAAAGCTGCTCGAATAAAGATTCGTTCACTTGGGGACTCCTACTGTGGGCACATCGAAATTAATCTATCTCTGGAGTGATCAAACTTCCATAGTTTCCCTACTTTATGCCTAGGATGTCAAATGAAGGGAGTGCCATCTCATATTTATAGATTTGATGGCTGGACGTGATATCGCGTCCCATCATAACCCCATGGCTGAATGAAAACTCGTCCTTGAGTTCTTTACAATGATATCAGGTAGGTATGGGATTATTAGGGGAATGGAACTAATGAGATGACATGTGAATGGATCATTATTACAAGACTTGACAAAACTGGTATTCATGACAACAAGGGTGAACACCTTATTACATTGACATCAGGCCACATTTGGCAGTTGAGAGAAAAGAGGAGAGAGAAGAGAAGAGAAGAAGAGAGAAGAAGTCTTGTTGCTGCCAATGCCTAGATTGCACCGTTCATTGTCCATCTGTAAGCACATCATCAATCTTGCTCCTTGCATAGCTGCTTCAGTTCTGCTCCACTCCAAGTGTTTGCTCCAGATCCAATCCGTTATCTACATGTCCACCATCTGCACACACAACACAGTTTTATATTAGTAAGGGTAAATGAATTTCAATGTGATTATACCTTGCTTTGGTGTAAGTCCATTGGCTGGGTTGTGGTATGGCTGATATGGATCTAGGAATATATAAGTGATGACTACCTAAGGTGTAGGGGTTAGGAAGAAAAACGAAAAAATTTGGGGCTTAGGAGAAAAATCGAAAAATTAGGCCCCGTACCCCCATGACTAATTGTGAACCTCCTGTAGCATTAGAATGGAGAAAAAAAAGGAGTAAGAAAAAGAAATAAAAATAAAAATGGACAACTAGGATATCGATAAAAGAGATGTCAAGATGGAAATGAACAAAAGAAAAATTAATTGCAAAATGTTAAGGGAAAGAATTTAACTAAGGTTCCAAATAGGAATGTCAGTGGGTCCTCCCCAAAGCAGGCTCATGCCCTTAGTGCCCTTACAATCCCACATTCAAAGAGTCTGTAGGCTCTGGGAATGTCCTTTGGAACAAGAGTTAAAGTCTTAACCAAAAGAATTTACCAAAAAGAAAACAATGTATCTACAAAGATATACACTAATGATACAACTGGCAATGAGGTGAACAGTGGAGAGAAGGGTGGAGAGAAGAGGATGGAATGGAATCCCAAGGACAAGGTGGTGTAAAGCCCCTTATGTGTTACATGATTAATGTGACTTGGCAGATCTCATTCCAACTCTGGCCTCAAACCAACCACATCCAGTGACTTCGCATCAATACACTGAGTCAAACCATCCACAGGAGTAACAAGAATGTATCTCCAAAAGCCACCACTATTCCAACGAAACAAAGGAGAGAATGGGAAACAAGAAGGGCCTTAGTTAGAGGGAACACATTGGTTCCATAATCAGTGCTTGTAGCCCAAAGTTATTTCGTCTAAGGGATGTGCTTTGAATCCTCACTTTTCTTTTTTCTTTTCTTTTTTTTTGTTTTTTTTTTGTTTTTTGTGTTTTGTATTTTTATGCGTGGGGACCACACCATGAAAGGACTTCTTATTTTTATTGTCTCAGCTTCCGAAGAATGCGTAACATCAGAATGGCAAGAGAACTTAAGAAGAAAACATCCAAGCACCCAAGCAAATGGCCAACACAAATGCATCAAGTTCCTTTGAAGTCACACCCTTTTCAAACCTTGAGTCCTTCCTTAGTTTGAGAAGTACCCAGTCACCGATTTGTTAAAGTTCTTATTAAGAAGGGAAATTGTACATCACCAAGCCAAGAGAAACCATAGACTTGATGGATGGATGGATGAAGTGAACTCATTGCCTGCCATATCAAAAGAACATACCTTAGTGTCAACATTGTAACTTAAAGGTAAAAGCCAAACATTAGTAATTAATGAAAAACAGTTCATACCATCGGCCTGAAAACTTATTATGGGACAAACATATAGGGTGGATCACACACACAGACACACAAAATAGAAAAGTATAACAATGTTGTAAAACAAAAACAAGAAAAGTTAAAGAAATTTGTAAAACAAAAAAATGTAAAACAAAAATGTGTAAAATAAAAATATGTAAAACAAAAACTGAAAAAAAACTGAGGGCCCCATTTGATTAGCATAGGTGGCCATCTCCCCCATGACTGAGTTGGAAGGGAGAGATCCAAAATAATGAGCGCCTATTTGAATTTCTTAACAGTGCCCAACTTCTCCCTACTGATGTTCTTAGGTTGAGGGGTGGAAGTTGGCGACGCTCATGTTCCAATGTGTCTATGCCACGGTTGTTGGCATGAGTTATCTCCTCAGTTAGTTCCATGCATATTTGCTTGCTCCTTCGAGTAGCTGTCAACCACGGGGTATCCACTACAAGTTGTGTGGTTACTACATATAGGCATCTTTGTGTTTTAGTTTCAAGGGCACACCTCTCACATGGAGACATATCCTCCATGTCATCACCCGATAAATCACTGTATGTGATGCATGGAACTTTCTTCTTCTCGATCTTTCTGTAAAGGTTCATCTTAGAAATTTGCAAGGAAAGATCACGAATACCTAGGTACGCATCTACGGTACTTAGCCATGGCCTTCCCATTATAATTGGGAAGCCCCTTTCGTTGTTGACCTCAATCACTAGGAAATCAGCTGGATACGACCACCCACACATAGTGGTGATGATGTCCTCCACCAATCCTAAGGGAATGGTGATGGACTGGTTAGCTAGCTCCAGTTGTATGTTACTCTTCTTGAGTTGAGGCAGGTTCTAGGCTTGGTACATCTTTCATGAAATTAGGTTGACCCTAGAACCTGAGTCAAGAAAAGCTCGATGTGGTGCATTTCCGATGATCTGTAAATGAATTAAGGGGCTCCCAGGGTCAAATAGTTTCCTAGGAAGGTGGCCCACCTTTATCCAGTCAGTTACAGTATGTGTTTACATAACCGTTTGCATACTTAGTTGTTGGACTGAAGGGTTCTCTAAAGCGTTAGTGGTTAGAGGCCTATATACATACTCAACCGTTTGTTGTTGCGAGAGTTTGTCTAGGATTTTGGTTCTGAAGTAAGGTCTTCTCTTTTTACAATTGTAAGAACCAGCAGCAAATTGGATATTTACAGCTCTCGTAGCATGATGTTGCTGCGGTTGAGGAGGAAGTTCCCCTTGGATTGTTAGAGTAGGAGGTGTTACGGGAACTACTTGTGGTGGAAGAGGCGTGGATGGATTAGGAGGGTATCATGGGAATGGAGCATTTCCCGGAGGAGAAGGAGTCCTTCGGAGTACTCCCGAACCTGGTAGTCATGGTTGGGAGTTACGTGACTCATAGAGTCACTTGGAGAAACTGACTGCTGCACATAATAACTGTAAGGATCAGGCTTCCAGTAAGGGTACTGATGTGATGGCGGTGGCATCCCCTATGACTGTGGGTATTGCTATTGCTGATGTTGTTCGATGGGTTGTGGAGGCGTTCCACTTGGATAATATGTTAAGGGTTGGTGGAACTACCTTGGGTTACCTTGTGGATAAGGTAACCTTTGGGGTGTTTGCCGTTGATTAAGTCTTGGATTTAATGCATACATCCCAGACTCCTGCAGATGTGAGATAATTGGGCAACATCCCTTCGGATGGTCATAGTAGCAGACCTCACATCCACCATCATTGTTTGTATCAGAATTTTCAGCCTCATCGGAGATAGGATTTTTCCCCTTACCCTTGTAATGTGCAGGGCTTACATTTCTCTGCTTGGTTTTTCCTTTGTCACTACTTAGTTCTACCTTAGACTCTTCTACAATTTTCAAAATTGTTTCTATCCTGGAGTCTAAGGAATCCCACATTTGGTTTACTTTGGCCGATACCTCAGTTGTTAATTTCTGGATCAGCAAAGTTTTCCGATTCACCAACTCTTCGATTGGTGACTCATCCTCTTCATCACAAAATTTTACTCCCTTCTTGCGAAGGGAGGGTCATGGTTGTACTCTTCTGTACTTTCCCTCTTACGTAGCTCACCCTCTTCTTGTGCTACTTGTTCCAACAAACTCTCAACTTCATGGGCTCTAAGTTTGGTGAGTCTCCCTTGGGCGTAAGTCCCAAGAGTCCTTCTTGTTTCATTCCTTAGCCCATCCACGATGTGACAAAGTTGATCCTGTTTAGCGTATCCATGGCCTGGGCAACGATGTAACAATGTGTAGTAACGGGCCATGGCAGCATCCAGGGGTTCATGTGTACCTTGCTTCCAACCTTGGATCTGCTTATGCAAATTGGACACTCTGGAGTACGTTTGATACTTTTCATTGAACAATTCTAGCATCGTACTCTGCCTCCTGATGGTTTCCGGTTCTAAGGACCGGTACTAGCTCTCTGCTTCCTTTATGAGTGTCCTTGGGAACAACTTAAGTTTTTTCCACTCATTATCAATGTTCTGCAAGGCACAGGCATCGTGGAATGCCTGTAAATGGTGTTGAGGATCAACGTTGTATCCCCCTTCAAAATGTGGGATATTATTTATGTCCAAACACTTAATCCTGCTATCTTTTAGATGCCTTGTGGGGATCCTAACTGCCTTTGTGATATTGAGCATGCTTTAGGTTATGAGTAGAGGCTCATCATGATCATCTCCATCATGACATCTGTGATGTCTACGTGGTGGTTCCCTACTCTCCCTACATCTCTGCCCTTGTCCTAACTCCTCTTGATCTTCTTGTCGAGGTCTTTCATCTACTCTACTTTTACCCTCTTCGTTGTGCTCATGATGGTTGCACTTGGATGTGGAAGGAGAGTGTGAATGGTGAGATGAAGGAGAAGAGGAAGGGGATTCATCACCACGGTGATGTCTCTTACCTTCTCTTCAGCTGCTTCGGCCCCAATCGTTATAACGATCTAAGTGTCCGTCCTTAGTGTGAGTGATTGTTCCTACCGTGAACAGTTGGTGTTCACAGGAATCAGAGCCTGTAGCATGTACAGTTGATCGAAGGCCCTGATGCCTAACCTCTTCACCATTGTGAGGAGGGGGAACATCATTTTCTAAGAAACCTGCTATGAGGGTTTCTTCGTCTCCTATTTCACTAAGGACATGTGGAACCTTGTCCTTCAACAAGTTGTGTTGGCTCTGCTGCCTTTCGTCCCTTCTACATTGCACATCTGTGGGATGATAATCCCTTATATCGAGGTCCTCAGCAAAGTATTTAGCGAATAAGTCCTGCATGCTAATCTGTGCCAAGGCACGGAAAAGCATGTTCAGAACAGATCGATCCGGGGGTAACACAATGTTACCTTGCAGGTCTCTCCATCTTAGTTGATCATCTTGATGGAGGATAAAGGTAAAGTCAGGAATATACTCATCAGGATGAGTATAAAATATCTTGTACTATTTAGGACTTGGCTGGTGTTGACTGTCTTCCGTGTTATTCCTAGGTGAGTTGAGTTTATGAGAAGAAGCCATTTCTATTGGTGTGCTATTCACCGTTATTTAATTTTTTATTGATTAACCCAAAGGTTCGTTAAGGCTCACAACGATGTGAGTGATATCCCTTATGTTCAATTGGCGTACAAACACTTAGTCCCCGGCAACGGTGCCAATGATGAGTGGCAAGGTACCCCTACACTCAACCATACGAAACGAGCATAGCACGCGCGATCCGGTTGAACTCCGCAGACTAAATGCCTAAACGCCCCATGTAACACTTGGGGTTAATCATTCGTTGTCTTCCCAGACTTACTTATTGTTGTCACGGTGTATGGTTAAGTAAGCCCGAGGTATATGATTTTTTTGGTCTTTTATGGCTTTTTCCCTATGCTAAAGGGTGAAGGGTTGAGAAACTAACTAACTCTAACTAAGGACCTAAGTCTAAATTAACTAGCATCAGCATCCGTTCCCACTTACCGTACACACCCTGAACTATGCAACTATGGCTACCAAACGCTAATTGTTACTGGGATCATCACACGTAACGCACGTGCTCGAAGTGGTCGTACTAAGGCACCTAACTAGCCTCTCTAGCCTACGTGTGATAAGCAGCCGATTCCTTGACTAGCCGTACACACCCGTAAGTGCTCGTAGCCAAGTCATACTTATCCCACAATCTAGCCTAATCATGATGAGTAACTGATTCCTTGATTAGCTATACACATTCGTCAATGCTCGTAATCAAGTCGTACTCATACCGCGTTGCGACGAGTAGCCGATTCCTTGACTAGCCGTACACATCCTTAGACGCTCGTAATCAAGTCGTACTCGTACCGCACTAACAACAGGTAATAAATAATAAGTAATAAAACCTATCCATGTACTGCAAGGTTTATCCACAAAGCTCGTCTTTATTGCTGTACACAACTTGTGTTCAGGTACAAAGCTGCTCGAATAAAGATCCGTTCACTTGGGGACTCCTACTACGGGCACATGGAAATTAATCTATCTCTGGAGTGATCAAATTGCCAGAGTTTTCCTACTTTATGCCTAGGATGTTAAATGAAGGGAGTGCCGCCTCTTATTTATAGATTTGATGGCTGGACGTGATATCGCGTACGAGATATCACATATGCAATATCACAGGGTAGGCCGCAATATCGCGTTCCATCAGGCCTCAAACAAACCACATCCAATAACTTCACATTAATACATTTGGCTAATCCATCCTCTTGGAGTAACAAGAATGCCTTCTCCAAAGAGCCACCACCATTATGACGAAACGAAAGATGAGAAGGAAGTGAGAAGGGCCTTAGTTAGAGGGAACATGTTTATTTTAGTTTCATAACTAGTGCTTGTGGCCCAAATATTTATTTCGTCTAAGGGGTGCGTTGTGAATTTCCACTATTTTTTTCATGGGAACCACACCATGCAAAGACTTATTATTTCTATTTTTATTCACTCAGCTTCCCGATAATTGGATAACATCGAAACAGTAAGAAAACTCAAGAAGAAAAACATCTAAGCACCCAAGAGAATGGCCAACACAAATGCATCAAGTTTCCTTGAAGCCACACCCTTTTCAATCCTTGAGTCGTTCCTTAGTTTGAGAAATTCCGAGTTACTAATTTGTTATAGTTCTTATTTAGAAAGAGACTGTACATTTCCCAAGCCGAGAGAGACCATAGAAATTTATGGATGTATGGATGAAGTGAACTCTTTGCCTGCTATATCACAAGAACCATACCTTAGTATCAACATCGTAACTTAAAGGTAAAAACCAAACATTAGCAACTAGTAGAAAATAGTTCATACCATCATTAGAGCACTTATTAGGTGACAAACTTGACAAAATGAATAATACATATACACAAATAAAAGAAAAAGTATGAACAATGTTGTAAAACAAAAATAAGAAAAGTTAAAGAAATTTGTGNTTGTGCCGAAGTAACTAGCCGTCTGATGTTGGACTATGTTTAAACAGAATCACGCTAAGCACTATTACGTTGTGTCGCGTGACATAGCGTAAACAGAGATGGCATAGAAAGATTAGGAATCTGTATAGGAAGTCGAAGACTTGATGCTACGCGCCTCTTGGTCTTGCTCTGTCTTATTTACTCTTCTGAGATTCTGACATGTGCCCTTGCCTGAATTGCGAATCTTTGCCTGAGGCCGACTCGAAATTTTCATGGTGTTTTACATCACATACAGTGACTCAGAGGGTGATGACATGGAGGAATACTCAGCATCTTCTACATGCAACTAGTGTGCCCAAGAAACTCAGATACAAAGGTGCCANTGTCAGAATCTCAGAAGAGTAAATAAGACAGAGCAAGACCAAGAGGCGCGTAGCATCAAGTCTTCGACTTCCTATACAGATTCCTAATCTTTCTATGCCATCTCTGTTTACGCTATGTCACGCGACACAACGTAATAGTGCTTAGCGTGATTCTGTTTAAACATAGTCCAACATCAGACGGCTAGTTACTTCGGCACAAGGAGAGGCCTGAGCAGTGTAACATGTGACTTCTCGCATATTTTGCTAAGGCTTTTGTTCAAGGCCAGGATTACGCTCTGTTACGCACGGCAGCGTAATGAGTTCCAAAATAGTCAAAGGAAAAGTCTAAGAAAGTGCAACAGATCAACCCTTTTCTCTTGGCATGCAGATTGCTCATCATACACTCATCACGCAACGTAGCGTATCACAGCGTATTGCATCACCTAGCTAGACATCGTTTACGCTTAATTACGCGCGGCTGCATAAGTGAGCGTAAAACAACTTGAATCCATTGTTTCCATGTTAGGTTACGCTCATGCACGCAACGCAACGCGAATGAGCGTAATATAACCTAAAGACAGTTGAAACATGCCCGATGTGCATCTGTTCTTCACACGCACAATACGCAAACGAGCGTATTGTGCGTGATAACAAGGTTTGACACAAAAAGGTCAGGTCAATAGTACCCGAAACGTCTGGAGTACACGTCATCAAGATTGCGCCTTTTCTACAAGACGTCGCAGCCTATAAATACCCCAGTTGATAAAGATACAAAGGTTGGAAAATAAAAGAGGCAAGGACATTTTTCTGAGCACAGGAGCACTTATCACTTTGAGTAGAGACAGAGAGAGCAGTACTTTGGCAATTGTTGACAGCATCACCTTCCAGCAGAAATAGAGCACAGTTCGCTTTGAGCATTGGCAACAAGAGTAATCGTTCTTTTGGGGAAGACACAACTTTCTCCATCAGTGATCATTGGCGGTCCTAAACAGAAACTACCTAAGGTGAAAGAAGCAGATCAAAGATCATGAGATCATCTTGCACAGTTTGCAAACTCTATTGGTCAGAAACAGTTGATCAATAGACGTCTAAGCTTGACCTTCCTTGCATCCCAGCTTTGGCCCACGAGGTAGATTGGACTTCTGTTTGGCCAGTTTTCTTGTTGTTTTGTGCTTGCTTTACATCAAGTAATCGGGGTCTTCCCAGTGTAACATGATATACAAAATAGACATTTTTCAAGTCAAAGCGTAGATCTTGAAACTACGTGTTTCTCTTGTGTTAGCCTCCTCTTATCGTGTTTAGCGTTATCATCGTTACAATTCATCTACGTTGTTTTCCCCTCATTTTGCAATTCCTTGAATCAAATTGATCCACGAAATATTTCACAATCTCCATCGTTTTACTGATTAGTAAGTCCCTGTCTAATCGACAAGACCGCTCAGGGCGCTGCGGATTCGTTTTTCCAGCATAGCCCTCGCATGGATCCGTGGTCAAAACTGTGTATGCGGGATTTTGTTTGGTATTTTCCAGCTGCTAACATTTTCCGTCATTACAGTTTTTTGGCGCTAGAAGGAGGGCCTAGGCTCCGATCCGAATATTTCGGGTAGCCCTATTACAGTGATCCATACCCTAAACCGTAGACGTAATACCTCTAGGGAAGTTTACGGCAAATTGTGTGGTGTAGATCGGTCTCAGCAACGATTCCTTTGGAATCCTACAGGGTAGAAAGCCTATTTGTGATCTTATTGCCAGCCATTTTTTAGATTCGATTACCAGTTATCGTTAATCTCATTGCTCAATGGATTCCTTGTACACGACCACAACCGCCATGGTCCCTTCCGATTTGGATGTCACATCTGTGAACCCTATTGCGGTCACCAGACCAGCTCCTGGTGCAACAAGATCTCAAGGGCCATTGCGCCGATCATTGAGACTTCAGGGAAAAGAGCCCATCTTCACGGTCATAACCCCTGAAGAATACAACTTTATATGTGTTAAGATCCAGGTGAAGCTGGCTCTTAGCCAAGCCGAGGTCGAAGCGAAACGAAACTTTGAGGTGATCCACCGAGGGGGCCATGATTTCAAACCAACAACTTACGACATTATTCCCTTGACCAAACGTCAACATGAACTGATCACACAGTTGGTCATGGCCAAGAGCCAGGCTACACAGGCTATGGGGGAACCCCAGGATGGGGAGGAGGAAGATGATGAGTTTGCGGCCCGGTCCGAACACTCATTTCACACTCTGAATCCCCCATACTTACGTTAATCTGTCATTCTCGCTCAATGGAGAGGCCGCCTCTCTTAGCCCAGCCATGACCACGCAGATGCACATCCCTATCCTCCCGCAGGCCACCGCGTAGCCATCTAGGCTGCAAGTACAAATACCTCATAATAACGTGGGGGCGGTTTCGTCACCACGGGTACTTAGCATCCCGATGGTGGTCCCGGAGACCACTGTGCCCCACTTCATCCCTCATATACAACCTCACAACATATCCACAACGTGCCTGGTGCACACCTTGTCACTTCTACCCCCTCCAACTCAACAGATTACCGCAACCATTCAGCCACAAACTTACGTCTAATAGCCTACCGCAAGTCAATGGGCCAACCCGGCCGCGCAACATACCTGGTCTGTGGTGTATGGCATGCAACCCTCGGTTGCACTCGTAACGCATGTTCCACAGGTGGTGCCGCAGTATCCTCATCCTTATCTCACGCAGCAGGCAGCAGCTAACCCCTCTTCGCAAACCAGTGGGTGGTGGTCTTCACAGGCCCCTCCGCCTGCAGGGATCCCTGCCCCACAAGCAGCTAGCCAACCTTTCCTGTCGTTTCCATTCCCTAGCACCGCCCTCCCAGTCCAACCTCCTATGCCTTCTACATAGATACCTCCGTCAACAAGCCTGGACCAGGCCTTCTAGCTTATACAGACTCTCACTGAGGAGGTTCGATGCCTCAAAGTCGCTGGTTCTGATACCATTCAGATCATGGACTTTTACCAGGATGATCCGATTAGTCCAGCGGTCCCTATGCTGTCGTTGCCGCCATGGATGTTCCTACCTCATTTTACCAAGTACAATGGGGAGGGAGATCCCAACGCTCACTTGGTCACGTTTAGGTTTGAGTCCTTGCTGTTGTAACAGTTGCCACACACCATCATCCGAGTCTTTGCAATGTCTTTAACAGGGAAAGCTTTGGATTGGTACTGAGCCCTCCCACGCTCTTCCATCTCAACCTTGGAAGAGCTGCTGACCCAATTTGTGGCCCACTTCAAATACAACTTGAAATTGGAAGTCACATTGGATCAGCTCATGGGGGTGAAACAAGACCCACTCGAGCCCGTCCAAAAGTTTATACAATGCTGGAATGCTACCTTGAATGAGATCTGCGAGCCGATCGCGGACTCACATCTGCTGGCTATATTCAAGGGAGCAGTCAACGACTTTATTAAGTCAAAGCTGTATTATCTTTCCTCCAACTCTCTACACCAGGCCTTCGTTCAAACTAGAAGCATCCAAGATGCTGCGGAGGCCAACAAAGACTTGGCGTATGTCGCCTATAGGAACGCACACAACAAGAACAAAGACAAAGGTAAAGCAGCGACAACAACAGTAGCTGCGATGACTGAAGGTACAAAGACTAAGAACAAGAAGGCACCCATGGTGCCTCCTGAAACCACAGCTGGTGCCGGCACCAGCCAAGACACAACTGCCCCTGAAGGGCCCCCCCAGCCAAAGCCAAACTTTGAGCGTAAAGATCGCTAAAAGTACACGACATTACCTGTAAATCATTCCGAACTGTTGAAACAACTGTTAGGGGCAGGGCACATTCAACCTAAGAAGGTGTCTGAAGAAGCTCTGAAGCGTCACAGACGTCATTGTGAACTGCTGAAGAACCCTTCTTTAGCCTTACCTAACGAACCACCAGTTCCGAGATCTTTCAGGCTAGACCGTTTCTGTGACTACCACCAGCTATGTGGTCACGATACGGATTACTGCTTGGCGTTGAAAGATGACATTCAACGTATGTTGGATGATGGTTTACTCAAGTTAGATAGCAGCAACCCGACACGTCCAGAAAACCAAACATTGCACGTATATAAGGACCCGTTGAATGCAAACGACGATCTTTATACAATCACCGTGGTGAGTACGGACAGTGAGAGGAAGGGACCGCCAAAATAGCCTTTTGTTTTGCCCTTGCCTGCCAGCTCACAAAGGGGGCCAACCATTTCACCGGTAGCCAGTGGGATCTCGAGGCCGCCCTTCATCATACGGGCACATTCTTGGATACACCCTCAGTCACGCAACGATAGTCAAGCCGCGGCCTCCTCTGCGTCCACGCCTAGGGCACCCTTCATTATCAGGGTGTCAAAACCACAAGCTGCTCCTCTCACACAGGGGTAGACCTCCAACCAAAAGCTTCAACCATCACCTCCCAAATGAAAGGGAGAGGACACATTAGTTAACGCAATGAAAGACCATCTTACGCTCTGCTTCCCTAAGCCTACGCCCCTGGCCTCTGTGCCTTTGCCTATACCTCAAGGACAGGATAAAGGTGAAGAAACACAACTGCCTTCTCTTGGCAAGAAAAAGAGCAACCCTTCGACTGACACCGCTCTACCTTGGGAGATCCGTCTCTTGGGTCGAATGGAAGAGGACAAGGGGGATAAACAACCTAGCCAAGAGAAGGACCTCCTCGACACATTTACGCAAGTTAAACAGGCTCTCAAACAAAAAAAACACAACCCTGAGCCTGTATGACCTACTTATGACGTCTCGAGAACACCGTGAGGCTATGGTTCACATGCTGACATCCATATCAGTGGATGAAAGCTTGCCAGTGGAAGAGGAAGCGATACATGCTGTCATGTTTCCTTCTAAAGCTGAACAGCCTATGCCTACTTTGCTGACCTTTCACGATGAGTCTATCAAAGACGATCCTGATAAGGGTCAGGTCACAATTGAACCTATGTTTATCACTATCCAGGTCGGTCAATACCGGATCCGGAGAGTGCACGTAGACGATGGCGCAGCTACCAACGTCATTCCCTATTCCATCATGGATAGGTTGGGTCTGGTCGACCAGATCATGCCCACGACAACGGGTTGCGTAAAATAGTTCAACGGGGCATAGGTTCAAGTTAAGGGGATAGTGCGTATTGAGTTTGTGATAGGGGATCAATTCCCAACAGAGGCCACTTTCTTAGTCGTCGAGGAGATGCCAGGGTTCAACTTGATCTTGGGGAGATCGTGGTTAGCCAAGCTGAGGGCTGTTTCATCACCAATACACCAAGAGATATACCTGCCCTATGCCGGAGGGGAGGTTGTGATATGCGGTGACGAAATCACCCCCACGACCATCAATAACATTGAAGAAGAACGGGGTTCGAAGATAGAAATGACTGATGACCAGACCCATCTCCAAATCCCTCAACAAACTGACAACAATGATGATGGTCTAGCTTGGGCCGATTTGCCATTTCCGGATGGCAATGTAGAGGAGTCAAACCATAAGTCTCCTCGCCCTTGCGCAATGCTCAACGTAAAGGCCATCAAGAGATAATTGTGTATTAATGGTTGAACAATGGTCTTTGTGTACGTTATCATGTTTTGGCAAGTTATCGTGGCTTGTACTTAGCCATTTCTTTTGTTTCATACATTTTCACGCTACATTCACTTTCGGTTTTTATGCTTGTCATTTTTTCACGCTGTTATATTTCTCGTACATATGATATTCACGTTTTCTGATCACTTTAGCATAATTACGCAAAATTGTGTACCAGTATCATTTACGCTTGCTGTATTATGCTTTGGCCCGCAACGGCCTTAAACTAGTTACACAGGATTGTATACCATTATCATTTACGCGTATTACGCTTTGGGCCCGCAATGGCCTTAAACTAGCCGCTAGTTTACCCAGAATCATATGATGGCCTGCAATGGCCTTAAACTAATTACACAGGATTGCGATGCTTTCTTGCTTATACAGATGCAATCACGGTAGAGTTTCCGATAAGCGATGTGTTCTCGCTTATACAGATGTTTGTGGTCCTTCTCTTTCTACCCCCACTCCTGCACGCTTGCACAATAGTCCCTCCAATCTTGGCTTTTCTGAGCTAGGAGCTCTATCTGCATCCGCTGCTCTACCAACGCCCGACTGGTCTATACGCTGTTTTTGATGGCGGTCCAATAACGGGAGTAGTCGACAACAGCGGTACACCAGTCTTCATCCCCAGTCACCCACGCCTGGAGGAAGTCGCATCGTGACCTTAGGTCTCCGACCTCTTTGGTCAGAGACTCAACTCTCTGTTCTGCTCTTTGCAGCCGTTTCCAGAGGCTCTCATTGACACCTTTACTCTCCCATAAGGAGCATGTCGAGCGTAACACACATTTACGCATTTCCTCATAAATGTGGCGTGGCACAGCTGCCCCATCAGATGGAGGCTCCATTGTGTCCAAATCAATGGGCTCCGTGGGATCTCATCGGAGGCGAGCTCCTAATAGAAACAATCATCAATATTGGTGACACATTACCAGTGTGTAATATCACAACCTTACACCAACCATAACGTACCAGCTCTAGGTTTGACGCACTCTAGGCGCTCGATCATGTCACTGACAATGCCTTCCATGAAGAAAAATTTGTCAGGGAAGTCTCTCCACGCTCTGCTCACAGCGATAGACGTGGATACATCCTCTTCTCTTGTAGCGTAATCCAGTTAGAAACTGCATCTGTTATCAAAATCTTGCAAACTTGCTAACACACTCATTACCTCTACCGGTGACAGTGGCGACTTCGCCAACATTTTCTGCCTCCTTTTCCTCTTCACGCACTTGAGTCGGTGCGTCGCTAGTTCCAGTGGCTAGGGCCTCCTCATGCACCAGGTTCTGTGCATGGCTTCCGCTAACAGCTGGGGCCTCTTCCTCCAAAACTGAGGCCCCTACCCCATGACTTAGTACTACTGCCCCTATCTCAGGGGTTAGCTCCTCTGCAATTTTCACTAGTCATATCACAATACTTTAGTATATCATTTCAAACCATCTAAATGAACATTACGTAATACAGTTCCTTCATGCTTACCAGGCGGGGGCTTACTCCGTTGAACTTTGATCACCACAGTTCAGCCTGCGTCGCTTCTAGGTTCGGCAGAAGCCTCGATTATACGAAGCCTCTTACTCCGAGCTGCAGGTTCCATGATTTACTCCGCCAGATGTTTCCCCCGTGAGGCATCGCCAGTGTAAGTAGGCATTATCCCACCTACACTGTCGGGGCCTCGCAACTGAGACGTCGCCAACCCCTTGGTCGTTATAGACAGTGACTCCCCGATCCCTTCCGGTGGATCCTGCCCACGGGTAGTGCTAAGGATATGGGTAATCCAGGGTTTGGACAGCTGATCTCGATCTTACTACACCTAGACCCCATTCCGTTGGACGACCAGAAACTCAGCAAATCGCCGAAGGCAAGCTATGAAGAAGGCGTAATGCACATTAAAACGAGACTCAAGCTTCTTGCAAAGCTTGATCATCTCATTGCGCAGCCCCTTAGCAAAATAGCTTGCCCAATTGAACTGGGTCCCCTCCTCCAGAACCTCCCGCATAATACGGGTCTGTTCTATAGAAAAGAACTTCCCTTGCGAGAGAGTTTTGGGGAATGTCCGGGCCCGGAAAAGGGGATAAATTATCTTGGCAACGCCCATCTGGAACCTTTCGCAAGGAAACCCTTTAGGCTCCTTCGGGACCCTTACCCACTCCTCCAGCCACTGCTAGAAGTCGAGGCTCCTCTTCACCTTCTCACTTACGGGAAGGCCGTCCGAGGGGATGCCAAATAGGTCTACGAAGAGCTGAGCGTCAATGTTAAAGCTTACGCGTACCTGATGTACGCGCGTACAAAAATGCTCTGCCTTTTCGTTGAAGGAGTTGACCAGGGTCAGCATTTCACTGGCAGGGACATCAGGAGTTACAGCTAAAAATAGATGCATTAGCCCCGCTACTCGGATCTTGGTGGTCACCGCAACTGGGGCCGCCGAATGGCCGAGCCAGCGCTGTGCGTTCTTGATGTCCCCATAGCGGAAGAGGACGGTACTCGCCTCGTGGCCGAAAATTGTGAGGGTAATCTCTCGGGATTCCCTGACTGAACAGTGTAAAACACAAGTCAAACTAAAACATTATTACGCAACGCTCACAATTTACAACTATACTACGCAATAATCGACTATACAATAGCCTTACCAGGTCCAAATGGCAAGGGAAATGGCAGAAGGTTCCTCTGCATGTCCTCAATGGTGAGGGGCGGATCTAAGGTCCAGTCATCGTGCAGCCACCCGAGTATCTAGCAATTCTCAAAAGCCTTAGCATAGCGGGTGGGGTACTCACGCATTTCGAAGCCAATCTGCCCTATAACACCAGCACGCACGTTGCTAGTTGAAGTGAATGCCATTGTTGCCGTTTCGGCCCATGATAACGCATCTCCATTTCCAACTAGCCTGTTGTCATGAATAAAAAACCTATACCATACCACATAGGCTGNAATTTGCTTACCCACCTACGTAGTACACTGTGCTTTGTGGGTTCTGGAAATAGGTCGAAGCATGGTGAGCCACGAAAAAGCATGTTGTATGCATGATAACAACTAAACTCGGCCATTTCCCAGATCTAGTTTAGGCACCTCAAGCCTCGGACGCTAAGTTCGCGGTCCTCAGGACGACCCGTGTCAATGGCCCCGTCTGTCAAGAAGGCCAGAATCCCTTGTGCAGAACCCGCCAGTAGGTGCTCTAAAATGGCACCGGCGATATCGCCAGACAAATTAGACCATACAATGATGCTGTAGTTGCGTAGTAAGAACTGCAGAAACTCCAGCGCACCCCATCGAAACCATATGGCCTTCCCTTGCAACCGTGTTTACGGGGGAGAGACATTAGGGATGATAGGGTTTATACAACACAAAACCCTGACAATATTCAAGATAATTAGAACAGGCTTTAGCGTAATGCTGTACAGAAAACCCGAAACATAAATCAATGCCTAGATTTACATTTGTATCGTTAATACAGGAAACATACAAACTACGCCTAATTACCCAGGCCAAAATCACCCAAACCCTTGCAACAACGCAAGGTTCATCCCTAACAACGGCGGTAAATGCAACCCCATCAAACCCTCACATTAACCCGAGGTCCATGATTTGCAATCCACATTCACGCAAAAGATACTACAAAAAAATAGACATTAAAACAAACATAAGCATGTAAGGAATGACCTACTGGTTCAAAGGCGTAGGGTCATAGACATCGACCACCGCCTGCGAAACGCGCTCCAGATTTTCTTGCACCTCATCAATTTTGGCTAATTTTGCATTCTTCCTTTTGATTTTTGGTGCCATTGTAACAGCCTCAGAATGTTTTACCGTTTAGCACTTGAAAATCTTCACAAAACCACATGATCTAATCCTCTGCTCTTTCTTCTCTTGCTCAGCAACAATTACGAATTCGAATTCACAACAGCCAACAGCCCGTCCTCATCAAAAACCACTTACTTATATGCGAGGATCACCGACTTGATATCTGATTTCAGCAAGACTTTCCTAAAAAGGAATCCGAAAATTAAGATATTAATGTGGCTGATATCGCATGCTCCACTGTCCGAAATGACGTTAAACTATCACATCTTATCGCCTCATAATCAGGTAGCATTGATTACAGCCTGTTTACAATTTTGAACTCCAATTCACTTTCAACGTTTGACAACACTACGTCATCTTTCTCCTAATCATTTACGCACTTTGCGATTTTGCAGGATAGACGGCAAATGGATGCAACGTTTTCAGCACCTCTAACTTTGATAGGCCCATGCGGGAGGGTAGTTAGACAATTCGACCCCACGCTGTTAAACATTAACCCCCCTTTAGAAGACGTAACCATAGTCGCGTTGGAGACGTCCCCAGAATAGCCAGAACAGTCAACGCGCACGCTAGACCTGGAGGCTGGGGACATAACCGAAGACCCCCTCAATAAGGTCTCTATCGTTACACATAGGGGTGAAGCCAAAACACTTAAAGTCAGTTCTTTATTAGACCAGAAAACACACGATTCCATAAAGCAGGTTCTGCAAGACAACATTACCATCTTTGCATGGTCATATGAGGATATGCCTGGACTGGATCCCAGGCTAATCCAGCATAACATCATCTTAGACCCACAGATTAAAGCAGTCAGGCAAAAGGTACGGAAAATCAAGCCAGAGATCGCACTAGCTGTGCGTGATGAAATCACCAAACTGTATCAGGCTGGTTTCATCCGTGCGGTCGATTACTCAGATTGGGTATCTAACATTGTAGTTGTCCCAAAGAAGACCGGAAGCATATGCATCTGCATAGACTTCCGGGATTTGAACAAGGCTACAATTAAAGACAACTTCCCGCTTCCGAGTATCGATCAACTAGTCGATACAACAGCTGGGCATGCGCTTCTGTCCTTCATGGATGGCTTTTCGGGCTATAATCAGATCCGCATCAACCTGGAACATGAATTGACAACAACGTTCATGACACCTTGGGGTACTTTCTGTTATACCATGATGCCTTTTGGTCTAAAGAACGCCGGAGCAACGTATCAACGAGCTATGACATACATCTTTAGTGATTACCTCTTAGGGAAACTGAATGATTATGTAGACGATATAGCTGTGAAGTCTTTAAAGTCTGAGGATCATTTAGAAGACCTGGAATTATTCCTTAAAAGATGCTCCAAATACGAGCTTCGGCTTAACCCAAAGAAGTGCGTATTCGGAGTCAAAACTGGACGCATGCTGGGGTTTGTGGTGTCAGAAACCGACATACGAGTTGACCCTGATAAGGTCAAAGCCATTGTCGAGTTGACGCCTCCTATAGACCTCAAGCAAGTATGCGGGTTACAGGGACGCTTACAATTCATACGTCGATTCATCTCGAGATTAACCGACAAGCTACATCCTATGCAGCACTTGCTGAAAAAAGGGGTTAATTTCGAATGGACCGATGATTGCCAACGTGTGTTTGACAGCTTAAAACAAGAACTGCAACATTTGCCGATAGTTTTCCCACGACAAAGGGACTTACCATTTTACATTTACCTCGCGACTTCGGACGTAGCGATAGCAGCATTACTTTGTCAAAGGAGGGATGATGGGTCGGAAGTGCCCATCTACTACTTGAGTCATGCTCTATGTGCGTACGAAACGAGGTGTAACGATGTAGAGCGTAATTGCCTAGCATTAGTTTTTACGCTTAAAAAGTGTAGGCATTATCTTTTCTGTAGCAAGGTCAACATCATCTGTAAAAACAACATTCTTAGGGCCATTACGCACAACCTATACGAGAGTAGTAAAATAGCTCACTGGAAGGCTATCACGGCAGAATTCGATCTGCACTATATTGGCCAATAATCTACGAAAGGCCAGGCAATAGGTGACCAGTTAATAACATCACTAATTAACAATCATGCGACTATAGAACCAGAGTTCCCTGATGAACATGTACATAGTTTAAGCCCTGTCTTGATAGGCCCCGAAGCAACATTGTATTTCGACGGAGCTTCAATCGTGAAAGGTGGCAGCGCCGCCACCGTTATTACTCTATCACCTGAGGATGTGCGTCTTCATGCTTATCGCTTGACCTTCCCCTATACGAACAATGTGGAAGAGTATGAGGGGCTCCTCAGGGGATTACTAACTACCAATGAACTCGATGTCCGATACCTGGCGATTAGGGGTGATTCAATGCTTGTCATAAATCAGATCACAGGAGTCTATGCCTGCAAGGCTGTACATTTACAGCCCTACTGCGATAAAGCTAAGGATCTTCTAAGATGATTCGCGACCATCGATGCCCAGCACGTGCCACGCACTGACAACACACTGGCCAACGCACTGGCCACCCTGGCTCTGAACGTGCCTTCACATCTGTTTGACACCTGCCCTGCATTAATAATAGACTGCATAGATCCTATTATTCAGGCGGCACAAATCTCTTCTCTTCTCGAGGAAAGCACGCTTGAGTGGTACGACGACATTAAAACTTACCTTCTACAGGGCGACCTGTCGTCTGAATTGACACACGCACAGAAGGATGCAATTTGCAAGCGGGATAGGTAGTACGTCATCATGGGAGATAGTACTCTTTGTAGACGCTCTTTTGATGGCATGCTACTTACTTGCGTCGACAAAAACTAAGCGCAGCATATAGTCGGCGAAGTTCACGAGGGACTGTGCAGCGGCCACGTAGCACCACGAGCGATGGCCCTAAAAATCCGTCGCTTAGGATACTACTAGCCACGGATTGAAAAAGATTGCCTGATAAAGGTTAAAACTTGTGACACATGTCAGCATCACGAAAACCTCATCCACGTGTCACCTACAGAATTACATCTAACGCAGATAACATGGCCATTTCAACAATGGGGACTGGACATTATAGGCCCCATCACGCCAAAATCTTTCGCAAGTCATAGCTTCATAATTACCACCACTGAGTATTTTACGAAGTGGGTAGAGGCTGTTCCCCTACGGAAGATCACATCCCAACAGATTTGCCATTTTATCTTAGACAATATAGTAACTAGATTTAGTCTCCCGATGACTATCATGACCGACAATGGGCCACAGTTTAGTAGCATAGAAACCAAATCCTTCTGTGATAACCTGGGCATTAGACAATCTTTTTCCTCCCCCTATTACCCGTAGGAAAATGGTCAAGTTGAAGCAACGAACAAAGTAATCATCAATCTGCTCAAGAAAATGCTCGACGGTAGCAAAAGACGGTGGCATGAACAGATCCTCTATGTGCTATGGGCATATCTTACTACATGTAGGACGGCTACGGGTTATACGCCCTATAGTCTGGTTTACGGGTCTGAAGCAGTGCTGCCTCTCGAGTTGCAAATTCCTTCTTTGAGAATGGTCCTCTCCACGGTTATAAATGAGGCTCAACACACCGAATCTCGAATCGCGGATCTGGATTCAGTAGAAGAGAAGCGGATACAGGCTCTTGACACTATTGAAAGGTATCAAGACAAACAGAGACAGAAGCATCGTCACAACCTTCAACAGCGCCCGATTAAGAAAGGAGATCTAGTTCTCAAGGCTGTGTGTGAACCAGTAGGTAAGTTCTCTGCAAACTGGGAGGGCCCTTTCTTGGTGGTTGACGCGTACAACAACGGACCATTCAAGTTAGTAGACGTCAACGACAATGAATTACCAAATCCTGTAAATCATGTATATCTGAAGCGGTATTACCTTTAGCAGCATCTACGGTGTCAACAACAGGTATGGCAATACTCGTCCGCTACGACGCTAAACTGGTAACCACCGTCTGCTACGATGCTAAACTGGCAAGTTGTAACCGTCCGCTACGACGTAAAACTGGCAATGTTGTACAGGTCTGCCAAGACAAAAAATTGGCATCTTTTGCATGCGTCTGCCACGATGCTAAACTGGCACCGGCTGTTTGCCACGACGCTAAACTGGCACAGGTAAGTAGCCGTCTGCTGAGATGTAAAACCAGCACAGATCTGTCCCTGGGTCATGACACAAAACTGACATCCACAGCACGGTCTACTAAGACCATAAATCAGACACACCACCGTCCACTACGACGTAAAACTAGTACTTTTCGGTCTGCCTAGACTTTAAACTCGGACCATGGTCTACTGAGACTTAAACCCAGCAATGACAGTCTACCAGGACTTAAAATTGGGACTTACAGATGGCTGCCATGCAACTCAAGCAAGCGTGATCATCTCTGTACAGCTGCACGAAAAACGAGGTGGGATATTGGGACAGTCCCAACATCACCACCCCACTGGCATCCTACTGATTCATCAGATGAGCTGAGAGGCATCTTACTGATCCCTCGGAGATGCCGCCACTGCGCCCACTGCAGTGGTGGTACCTCTGAGAGTTTAGTCTTACCAGCTGGAGCCCCGACGAAATCCTCGACGACAGCGACCTCGGCGACCTCCGCCGATCATCGCTATCGGACATCGGCTTCGCAAATTCATCTAGCTGGTTCCCTGCACAACCAGTTAGCTGCACTGTGTATGATGCCTTTTGGTGGCAATATGCTGGGCCGAGCATCGAGATGAAAGGTTCCAGCCTCATGCTACAGCTCCTTCTTCACGGCCCGAGCGCTCTATCTCGCATCAAGTGGCGCTCGTTTCAACAACCTCGCCTCTTGTTCGCACGAGCAATGACATTTTCTATTTTTTTCTGTGGCTACAAGTTACTTGCTTCGAGGATGTCATTCAAAGGTGCGTGCATCTGAGCGGTGAAGTACAAACAGTGTTTTGAGATGGCTGCTCAGGTTTGCCCAACCACTTAGAATTGCATGCCTATACCTCTCATCATCCCACCCTTAGCCCTCATCCCTACCACCTGCTTCCTGTATGCAAAAGCTGCATACGCAAACACCCATCTTTCACACTCGCACTACAACCAAGCCCATAACACGGTTAAGCGCACTAGCAGAGATATCGCAGAAGTGATGCACCGTTCTCCTTTTGCAAGCCTTCCTGCTATAATCTGTGACAGAGAAATCTCAGGCTGATGCACTATGCTTGTCTGAAAGCATTCCTGTTGACATAAGTGTGTGTACATTTCTGTGCGTTCAGTAAGCGTATTCCACAACTCCTACCATCCTGAATCCTTTTACGTCTTCCCCGAACCTGTTTCCTACTATGTCATTCTATCTTCCATTCCCTTCAGCTTTGCTCTTCCATGTTGATAGGGCAACGCTTGAGTAGCCATTGAGGGATGCTGTTAGTGCTTCTACCGATCCGGTGTTTCGTATTCTTTGTCCACGTCTTTCGGGCCAGCCCTCTAACCGTCAACAAAGAGGGGCCATTGAAACACCGTGAAAATTACGAGTCGGCCTCAGGCAAAGATTCACAATTCAGGCGAGGGCACATGTCAGAATCTTAGAAGAGCAAATAAGACAGAGCAAGACCAAGAGGCGCGTAGCATCAAGTCTTCGACTTCCTATACAGATTCCTAATCTTTCCATGCCATCTCTGTTTACGCTATGTCACGCGACACAGTGTAATAGCGCTTAGCATGATTCTGTTTAAACATAGTCCAACATCAGAAGGCTAGTTACTTCGGCACGAGGAGAGGCCTGAGCAGTGTAACATGCGACTTCTCACATATTTTTCTAAGGCTTTTGTTCAAGGCCAGGTTTACGCTCTGTTACGCACAGCAGCATAATGAGTTCCAAAACAGTCAAAGGAAAAGTCTAAGAAAGTGCAACAGATCAACCCTTTTCTCTTGGCATGCAGATTGCTCATCATACGCTCATCACGCAACGTAGCGTATCACAGCATATTACATCGCCTAGCTAGACATCGTTTACGCTTAATTACGTGCAGCTGCGTAAGCAAGCGTAAAACAGCTTGAATCCATTGTTTCCATGTTAGGTTACGCTCATGCACGCAATGCAACGTGAATGAGCGTAATATAACCTAACGACAGTTGAAACATGCCCGACGCGCATCTGTTCTTCACACGCACAATACGCAAACAAGCGTATTGTGCGTGATAACAAGGTTTGATACAAAAAGGTCAGGTTAACAGTACCCGAAACGTCCGGAGTACACGTCATCAGGATTGCACCTTTTCTACAGGACGTCGCAGCCTATAAATACCCCAATTGACAAAGATACAAAGGCTGGAAAATAAAAGAGGCGAGGACATTTTTCTGAGCAGAGGAGCACTTATCACTTTGAGCAGAGACAAAGAGAGCAGTACTTTGGCAATTGTTGACAGCATCACCTTCCGGCAGAAACAGAGCACAGTTCGCTTTGAGCATTGGCAACAAGAGTAATCGTTCTTTTGGGGAAGACACAACTTTCTCCATCAGCGATCATTGGCAGTCCTAAACAGAAACTACCCAAGGCGAAAGAAGCAGATCAAAGATCGTGAGATCATCTTGCACAGTTTGCAGACTCTATTGGTCAGAAACAGTTGATCGATAGACGTCCGAGCTTGACCTTTCTTGCATCCCAGCTTTGGCCCATGAGATAGATCGGACTTCTGTTTGGACAGTTTTCTTTTTGTTTTGTGCTTGCTTTACATCAAGTAATCAGGGTCTCCCCAGTGTAACGTGATATACAAAATATACATTTTTCAAGTCAAATCGTAGATCTTGAAACTACGTGTTTCTCTTGTGTTAGCCTCCTCTTATGGTGTTTAGCATTATCATTGTTACAATTCATCTACGTTGTTTTCCCCTCATTTTACGATTCCTCAAATCAAATCGATCCGTGGAATATTTCACAATCTCCATCGTTTTACTGATTAGTAAGTCCCTGTCTGATCGACAAGACTGCTCAGGGCACCGCGGATTCGTTTTTTCAGCATAGCCCTCGCACGGATCTGTGGTCAAAATTGTGTACGGGGGATTTTGTTTGGTATTTTCCAGCTACCGACATTTTCCGTCGTTACATGATGCATGGAACTTTCTTCTTCTCGATCTTTCCATAAATTTTTTCCTTAGATATCTCCAAGGAAAAATCACAAATCCCTAGGCATGCATCAATGGTGCTAAGCCACACCCTTCCCATTATAATTGGAAATTCCCCTTTATTACTGTTGACTTCTATCACTAGGAAATCAGCTAGGTATGACCAAACACACATAGTGGTAATGATGTCCTCCATCAATCTCAAGGGAATGATGATGGACTGGTCAACTAGCTCTAGTTAAATATTGCTCTTCTTAAGTGGAGGTAGGTTCCAAGCTTTATACATTTCTCGTGAGATTATGTTGACTCCAAAACCTGAGTCAAGAAGAGCCTTATGAGGCTCATTTCTAGCAACTTGGAGATAGATTAAGGAAATTCTAGGATCAGAGAGTTTCCTGGGAAGGTGGCCCACCTTGATCCAGTTAGTAACAATATGTGTTAACATAACTGTATGCGTTGAGCTCTATTGTTGGTTTCAAGGGAGCTCTGAAGCCTTATTTGTTGGAGGAGCATGCATAGACTCAACCGCTTGTGGTTGTGAGAGCTTGTTTGGGTTTTTGGTTTTGAGGAAAGGTCTTCTCTTCTTGTGGTTATTAGAACTAGCAGCGGGTTGAAGGGTTACAACTCTAGTAGCATTATGTTGCTATGGCTGAGTGGGGAGTTTCCCTTGCATTATTGGAGTGGGCGGTAGTGGAACTATTGATGTATGAGTGATGGATGGATTTAGAGGATGGTATGCATGTGGGGTGTCTCTCGAAGGAGAAGGAGTCCTAAAATACTCCCGAACTTGGTAGTGACATTGTGGGGTTGCATGACCCATAGAGTCACTTGGAGAAACCAATTACTCCACGTAGTAGCCATACGGGTCTAGTTGCCGGTAAGGGTATTATTGTCTAGGTAGTGGCATCTCCCAGGACTATGGGTGTTGCCACTGCTGATGTTGCTCGATAGGTTGTGACGGAGTTCCACTTGGATAGTACGTTAACGGTTGGTGGAACTATCT
>MNCI01036541.1:11601-25310 GCA_015680685.1 Gnetum montanum | reverse complement strand
TTTGCAATTTTATTACGTAATCTAAGAGAATAGTTAGTGAGTGCCTGTAGTGCGGATCTAGGTTAGTTGTACGACATACTATTTGAGTTCCAATGTACCTAGACACATTCTATGAATGACAATAAGATTAAGATTGATTCATATTCATTGTAGCACTTTGACTTAGATTAAATTTACTCTTAATGCAATTTATATTCCATGTACTTAGTTAATATTTACGTTTTCATGCATGTTCATGAATTTGCAAAATGAGCGCAACCAGTTTCAAGCGTAAACACATATTCACTTGGTAAATCCAGTAGTGTTATTGCTTGGTTTTCCTAATAGCATAGTGCTTAGTAATCCCAATAGTGGATACATGGGTTTAGGACATGTATGACAAGTTGGGTACGAACACCCATCACCCGTAGGGTAGTTTAGAATTTACTTTTCATTGTTAATTAGTTTAAATAAATGATTTTTATTATTATTGTTAGTAGTAGCATAAGGTCAAAACAACATCAAAAATCATATGCCTCACTCTAGACTAAACCATACATGACAAAGCTACCACTAGTTCAAGTGCGAAGATAGTGAACTGCAATCAAGGCATAATGATCTAGATGCCACAACTAGTCCCATCCATGGAATTCGACCGGATCATGCATGAACACTTATGATTCATATGGTTGGATGTAGGAGGTACCTCGCCACTCATCAATAGTTATCTAAAATGAGATAGCTAGTTGCTAAATAACTATGCTTTCAAAATAGCAAGAGACTTCTAGTTGTATCTTTTTCCTATTAATTATCAAGATAATGATACTCCTAAAACTATTTGCTTATTTTATTGGCCAATCTAAAAGCACCAAGGTGAAGATGACTTTTTCTCACATTAATCCTATGAGGCATTCGTATGTTCTACATAAATTGTTTGATGTAGATGGATGAAACACCACCAAATTCGGGCAACAGCACTGCAACAACAAATTTTTTCTAAGTGTTTGACCCATGATCCCACTGCTAGGACTACACTCTAGAGCATAGCCAACGTAGCATGCAACACAATTGGATTTGCAAAATTTTCTTGGTGTCAGATGGTAGGTGTAGAAATTTTTCTGAAGTGCCTTGCTATGCTCACATCCCTCTTACTATGCTCTCCAACGTAGCAAGCGTAGCATCACTCCAGTGGCTAGTTTACACTTTTGTCAAGCCAAAGGTTGTCAAGTTAGCTCAGCATGGAAGAGGCATTTGGAAAATTTTCTAACTCTTGAAGCTACCCCTCCTACTACACTCTTGAGTATAGCTAGCGTAGCAAGAACAACAACAGCAATTTTTGCCAAATTTCTCTAAGTGTCCGTGCAATGCTCTATCCCATCCTATTATGCTTGCCAACGTAGCAAGTGTAGCAGTAATGAACTTCAATAACTGCCTAACTATTGTGCTACAGTCCATAGTGTAGCTAGCATAGCAACAAGGGACTACCTTTAAAAGCTTTCAGAGCTTAGAACAGGCCTCGTTCTAGCTCTAGCACTCTTCTAGAAAGCAGGATCAACAACTTGCAATCTTTTTGCACCTCCCTCCATGTCCCAAAATTCTACCTACACTCGTTCCCACTCGAAAGAGGGGAGAACGTCTGTCATCCTTATCTTTTGTGGTCTCAGCATAGTCTATGCAATCCTCTATGCTAGCATCTGTGATGCCAACCCAGCCTTACATGCACACAGTGCCGACGTCTTAGCCACATATGAGTTAGGCATCATACATCTTGCCTATCTCTATTATGCCCCCTACGATAGCCCAAGACACAACCACCTAGTGAGGTCCTACATCTATGCCTTGGGCACAACACATGCAATAGCAACATGCACGATAGCCTCTACAGCAATACACTCAATAGGCATCCTATGTGGCCACACAGCCTATGATGGGGCCATGGACCATGCCAATAGCACAACAAGCTACACAATTGATGCATCTTACCACACCCACATTGAGCCTAGATCAAGCATTCCAGCTCATTCAAAGACTCATTGAAGAAATCAAATGGCCTAATGCCACCTCTTCTGATATGATCCAAGTGATGGAGTTCTACGAGGATGCTCCATTAATCCTGTTGTTCCATCGCTAACTTCAAAGACTCACTAAAGAGGTCAAACGGCTTAAGACCACCTCTTCTGATACGATCCAAGTAATGAACTTCTACCGAGATGACCCAATTAGTCCTGTTGTCATATCACTAACCTTACCTCCTAGCATATAACTTTCCTTGTTCACCAAATATAATGATGAAGGGAATCCCCATGCTCATCTAGTAACCTTTCAATCTAAGTACCTTTTGTTGCAGGCATGGCCACATGCAATCATTCGTTTGTTTGCCATATCCCTAACTAGCAAGGTTCTAAACTGGTACCACATGCTCCTAAGGGCCTCCATATCTTTGTTGGAGGATTTTCTTAGCCAATTTGTTACTTTCTCCAAGTACAAATTGAATCCTAAGGTGACCCTGGACCAACTTATGTAGATCAAGTAGGGCCACTTAGAGCCTGTTCAAAAGTTTATCCAAAAATGGTGCACTATACTTAACAAAATTCATGATCCTATCACAAAAACTCACCTACTAGCCATTTTCAAAGGTGTAGTGAATGACTTCATTATGTCGAAACTATACTATCTTTCCCTACACTGTCTGAGCCAAGCATTTGCTCAAACAAAGAGCATCCAAGATGTAGTGGAAGCTAGTAAGGATTTAGCCTACATGAACTACAACAATGCACACTTGAAGAAAGACAAGGAGAAGGCCAAGGAAACAACAACCATTGCAACAGTGGCCAATGAGGCCAAGCCGAACAATGCCAAACCAACAACCAAGGCAACCAAAGCCATAGCCAACAATAAGGCAACCAACTCTAGCACTACAGCAACCAACCAACCTGCATCATTCGTGGCTATGGGACAAGCTACCCCAAGGTCAAACTTTGAGCACAAGTACCGCTCAAAGTATAAATTATTTCCCATCAAGCCATCAAAATTGTTGGATCAACTACTTGGTGTTGGATAGATCTAGTACAAGCAAATTTCTAAAGATGCTCGTAAGCATCATGACCACTACTGCAAGCTCCTTAGAAACCCATCAACAACAACACCAAATGAGCCTCTGATCCCCAAACACTTCAAGTTGGATCATTTCTACCATTATCATCAATTACCTGGCCATGACACAGATTTCTGCATGGTCTTATAGGATGAAATACAATGCATGTTTGACTAAGGCCAATTGGTTCTTGATTCGACCAACCTAGTCCAACCAAGAACTCAATCAATGAAGGTCTACAAATACCCTTTTAATGTAAGTGGTACATGCTATGTCATCAATGCCATCAACATTGATGACAACCTAGGATGAGGATGAGAGCCATTTGTGGTTCATGAGCCCTCTGATAGCATTGGGGCCTTCTCGGTGACAACTAGTCTAAGGACCCCTTTTGTTATCAGACCACCACCTTGGGTGCCCACAACACCCTTTATGGTTAGAGCCCCATAGCACGTTGTCACAGCTACAACCTAGACACCCTTTGTCATTAGGATGTCACTATGTGCAGACCCTTCACCAAGTCCAACGATGGGCATTGCAATAGGCCCTACTTAGTCAAGGCCTCATCTCACATGCAAACACCAAGAAGCCAAGGTGGCAACCTAGGAGGACAAATAAGCACTTCCTTGACTGAATGATAAGTGAATGAATGGCATTAGGTCTACCTAAGACCATTCCTTTGTGTACTGTCCCTATGGCCACATCAACCGAAGCTACAACCACAAGTGATCAATAATTGAGCATTGCAGCTCACAGGCAAGCAAAACAAAACCAGCCTAAATCCCCTTCCAAAGAGATTTGCCTTTTGGGTTGCATGGAAGAGATGAAGGCTAACAAGGCAACTGACAGTGGTAGGAACTTTCTCGTTGCAATGGCACAAGTCAAGTAGGCTCTTAAACAAAAAAAATACAACCTTGAGCTTGTACAACTTGGTGATGACCTCCTCCACACATCGCAAAGCACTAGTTTGCATGTTGGACTCTATTCCTATCAAAGAGGACATCCCAGTGGATGAACAAGCCATCTACACTATGATGCTTTCTCCTTCGTCTCAAGAATTAGGTCCAACGGCTTTACCATTTCATCATGAGGTAATCAAGGTTTACCCTAAAAAGAGATAGGTCACCACTGCGCCAATGTTTATAACCATCCACATGAGGCAACGCAAGATCCACAAAGTGCTCATCGATGACAAGATGATGACTAACATCATCCCATTCCTAGTTGTTAACAAACTTGACCTAGCTGACCAAATCCAGGTCACAAAGATGACATGCCTCAAGTCCTTTAATGAATCATGCATCGTTGTGAGGGGAACAGTCACAATAGCCTTCATGCTAGGGGACTAATTCCCCACTATAGCCAAATTCATTGTCATCGAGGAAATGCCTAGGTTCAACCTGATTTTCAGAAGGCCTTAACTAGACCAATTATGAGCTGTCTTCTCACCCATTCACCAAGAAATCCAACTTTCATACGAAGATAGAGAAGTGATCATACATTGTGATAACTTGATCCCTCCCACCATCAACAATGTTCAGACACACCAAGGGTCAAAGGTAGAGTTCCCCGATGACACATTGCCCATGGAGGACAAGAGTCAACCTTATCCAACAAACCCATCTAAAGAGAAAAAAGAGGCTAATGCCCTCCCTGGGGATGCTTTATGTGTGAAACTTCCCTTTAACATCAATGATGAAGGTATAGGTAAATATTACCTTGCGCTTCCTAGGCCCTATGCACCCCCTAACCCACATCAACCTAAGAAGCAACTACATGACTAAGGTACTCCCTTAGTGTAGTATGTGTTAGGGGCCTACTTACCCTTAACCTTTTTGCATGCCCTGTTAGCCTTTTGCTTACACAACTACGTTTCACATGGTTTCTTGTGTTTTACATTATTTGTTTTGTTACATATTCACTTCTTTTTCTTATGCATTTTCATTTGGTTTCTTTATGCATTAGAAAAACATCAAAAACACATAAAAATTATAAGACTAAAATTGCAAAAATAAAAAATAAAAAACAAAAGAAAACAAGAAGTACATGGTCTGAAAAGGCCTTAAACTAACGCATGGCCCAAAAATGCCTTAAACTGGTGTAGGGCTTGCAAAGGCCTTCAACTACTACATGGCCTGCCACAACCTAAAACTGGCAACATCTTTCTTCTACTACATGGCCTGCCATGGCCTTAAATTGGAAACCTTTCTCACATCACCACTACCCGAAAAGGCCTTAAACTAGCATACAGTCCACTATGGCTTAAAATGGGCACCTCGCAACCTTCCATGACCCAAAATTGGCAACCATTTCCTTTTATTAGTGGCTTGAAATAGCCTTAAAGTAGCAATCGCCATGGTCCAAAATGACCTTAAACTAGTGATGGCCCTTCTACCATGGCCTTAAACTAGCATGGGGCCCACAAAAGGCTTAATCACATCAACTAGTTGCAATATTCGCATCAAACATTCAACAAAACAAACATGAAATTTCACACACAATCCTCATTGCAAAAAGGCAAAATTTTTATTATATCTCTATCAGTAGGAATACATAGCATGACCATGTAGCAAAATGGTCAAAGCACAAAATTGCTCAACAGCAGGGCTACATTAGGTCAACTCATTCGATGGTGTCTAGTGGGGGTTGGGGCTACTCCTCCTCCTCCTCTATTGCTCTACTAGGGCCTGCACTACCACCTAGTACCCATTTCGAAACAATGTGATACAAAAAATTAATTAGCAAGTGCAAAACTACAATACAAAATTAATATGCAAAACTAAGATAACAAGCATAAGAAGCAAAGGAAAAACTAACCTGAGAGGGTCCTGCATCAAACTTTCGAGGCAATCTATCATGGTCTTCTTCCAAGTGTCAAAGGGTCTCAACCTCTGATAACCATGTCCAGTACTCATGGCCGAGGTTAACATAGGCAAGGATCTTGTCCTCGTTCACAGTGGTCCATGTAGGAGGCTGCATAGAAAAAGTGGTCGTAGAAGTCTCCCCTAAAGGCAGGGCAATTTTAGACTATATATTTTGTGATGTACCTTATGTTTCACTTATTTTTAGTTTCAACATGCCTTTTTAGGCTTCCTCCTTATCATGAAAAACCTCCCCTCTATGATAAGAAAAAAAGCAAGCCCTACCTATATTTAGAAGCACCTTAGTGAGTTTTTATTTCTTACTAAAAAGTTCCTTGCAAATAGAAGGGGAAAGCTCTCTCTAAGATAAAAGAATGCAAAGACAAAATGAACAAATAGAAATAATTGAAACTTTCTCATACTCTATAAAAAATGAAATTAATACTATAAAATCTAATATTTAACTCTTAAAAAAAATATCATAGTTATGTTGTTGCAGCTGAAAAATATCTCGATGAAAAATCTCAGCACACCAAAGCTGAAAAATATGATAGAGAATTCAAGCACCCGGTGACGAGGACAGAAAAGTGAAACACTTAGTTTACGTAGTCACATTTGAGTTGATGCACAGTCACAAGTGGCATGCATGCATAAGTGCAGTCTGTGTTACAGACCTACAATAGTAACATGCTTTTTTAAAACTATTTGCTCTTCAAGGGAAAGAATCGGGCCATGGATTGCAGTTTCCAATTTTTTGTTCTGTTTCTAAGATTTAAAATTGTAAGAAAGTTTCTAAAACTGGATCTTCAAAATCGGAATAAATGGCGATAAGATTCTAGTTTGCATTAAAATGGAATAAAAATCGGCAGAAAATCAGGAAAGTTACCAAAGGAAACATGTTTTTCTATGGTAAAGTTCAATTACAGCACAATTCAAATATAACATTTTAAATTTAATGCAGTCTATCCAAAAATTATAACTATACACAATATTATATAACCGACCCAATTTTGATATTGCATATTAAATAAACAAGAAACAAAAGTTGATTCCTGTTGGTATCAACTTTCCTATACTTGGCATGGGGTCAGAAGTTATAAGTTTTTATATCATTAAAGCCTACATTTATATTTCATGGTCATCACCAACCAGTTGGAGTTTCTAAAAGCAAATGGTTTTCAAGATGATTTAAGACAAATCTGCCTTGATTCTTAACATCCGTTATTTACTCCACCATCAGCATCCGTTTTTCAATTTTAATATGGTAACAATATATAAGGCTTAGAGGGAGCATTTAAAGCTTGAAAGTCATTTTCTTTCCTTTGTAAATTTTCTTTAAGCTTCAATCCTCTAAAGCTGTGCTACTGCTAACAGTCCAAAAGTTCATTTTCTGCTAGAGTTTTTCACCTTAAAGATTTTCCAAAGTATCTCTGTGTTTTTTTTTTAATTTCTGCAGTTTTCTTAATTTAATATTATATTGGTGCAAGCCACTAGGAATAACAGGTGGAAGGGTACGTTTAAGAAATGGTTTTCAGATCTTTAGTTGTGGATTATATATTAATACTTATTATAATAATAATTCTCAAGCAACATTGAAAATATTACCTTACAGTTTCACTAACTTGAGACCCTACTTAATTAAAAGTAAGCTTATATCACTGTTAATGCTAAGTGACTTGCTTTATCATTGGATGAAGTGTATAATCCCTGTGTTATTTCTGAGCTGTGCATCAAAAGAATCCGATTCGTGGAAGGGAGGAATCAAGATTTGTGATTCTGAACATGTTTGGGTACGTGTGCCTCAAGAAAAAGTGGGGACGGTTCATAGCTGGGGACGTGAACACAAAATTTAAATATATTAATTTTTTTAAAAATTAAATCTCATATATCATAAAAATACATTGTAAAATATAGAACAAGCACAATGTAAATCCAAAATATTGTTAATGCTTAAAAATTGCACAGATTGCAATATCACCATTAAATTGAAGTAAGAAAATTTGAAAAGGTATGGAGGGCATTGAATCCATTTCCTTACTCACGAGCCATAATCTGGCCAAACATATAATTTCTGCAACAACCAAAATTGCGGCAATAAAATGAAATCCTTTTGTTACTCAATCCAATATTTCCAAAAATGAAATTAAGGCTCAAGCCTTAACCAAATTTATAACAAATCAGGTCTGCTAATACTTTTTTCCAACTACTACCTCAGTAGCACCCTAGGGACTGCCTGTGAGTAGCGCCATAAGGCCACGTTGAAGATGATGGCATTATAAAAATACACAACTAACTAAACTAGGCACAGCCTAGTAACTCATCTCACTTACAATGATTGAAAACCTTTCCCTGGAAAATTGGCATTAGTCATGATGAAGGGGAAAGTAAAACCAGATCACCATGAGCTTGCATATGGCCATTGTCCATGTGCTGGTGGGCTTCGTTGCTTTATAAGCAAACAGATTTTTAAAAGAGCATCTATCCGTCATCATGTTCGTGACTCATGACCCATGATAATGACCCTGTTTTGTTTTCTTTTTTTTTCAGGAGAGATATGAGAAAAAGAACAAAAACCAACAATGAACAATAAACACGTGTGAATGCGTGAGTCGTGGTGGAACCTTTGACACTCCCAAAGCCAGGCGAATCCATGCAAATGCAATGTTTTCCTCGCATGCCCCGTCCAAAACTTTCCGTATGACCCATACGTGCCACTTGGGCCTTCGCTTACCATAGTAGCCCTTTCGTGATTTCCGTGTGTTTGTTATTCGTACTCCCTTGTTTTCTGTGGTCCATCTCAAGCCGATGCCATGAATCTTGGTTGCTTGCCTGCAACTTAACAATGAAATGAAATTTTTGGTATGATTCAGAACAGGAGAAGATATGTAACATTTTAATGTAAAATGCAGACATCGCAAGAACTGAAAAGGCAAGAACAATACAAGGCAAGGCAAGCCAACCATTCCATTTGAATGTATAGACAAAATTTCATTGGAAATTATGAAATAGGTACCCATTACGAATTTAATGCGCTTCTGTACATGCTCCCGAATCCGACGCCAACAGTTAGTCAAAATTTATCAGGAATCGCGAATCTCCGGTGCATAGTTTCTGAGGTATTTTAGTGGTTGAGGAACTAGATATCGTGACAGTTGAGGAACATTTTCTCATGCCTCCTTTAGTTTCGAACCATTTCCAAAAGCTTTGTATTCTAGATTAGCCTTAAGAAAAATACTTTGGAACAATGGTGAATCTGTTTACAACGAAAAGACCAACAGTAGGAAACTCCAAGGAATTAAGATAAGATAAGTGTGCTAAGCAGGTAGATTTATTTGAAATAAAAAAGAAAAAATGAAGACGTATGCATATCATATCAGTTCACATTTGAGTATAGGTGAAATGCAACTGCTGCATTTTATTACCAAAACAAATAATAATAAGATTATTTACTTCGGCAGATTATTTACTTCAGCCATTGTGCAGAACAGGAACAATTTATAATTTGTATATATTAGAGAGAAGAATGCTGGAAAATCTCAGCAACAGCCAACACATTTTTTAACATTTAACCGAAGAAACATCCATAGGGTACTTCTTCTCATTAGCATATTCAAAAGAGACAGACCTTCCTGCTAATAATGCTTTTCCATCATTCACCAAGCAATCGTTGTAACTCAGACGTCTAAAGACTTGCGGATCAACAAGCTTGGCAGTGCTGTACCAGCCACAACCGATATGAATGTCTGAAATACTGCATCCACTTGAACAGGAATTTATTATTTCAACACTGTAAGTTGGTGTACCATCCGGCAATGAGCTCGAGGCTGCCTGTGTCACACGTATGTCGTTAATACTGCATGTTCCAGCCTCTACCATTCCACCTATAAAGATAAACATAAAAATCAAAAACTTGCATTTTAGCTTTAGAGTGATAGTAAGATTCCCTAGTGCGATTACTTGAAAAAAGATCTAAATTTTTGCCCATTCATTAACCCTCCCGAGACTTTAAGGCTGAATGAGTATTGAGACTCCGCATGGGTGATGATCCATTGTTACCCAGCTTGTGCATACTTAGGGAAAACCTGAAAGGACACCAAACTACCTTTTTGCAGGATCCAGCTCTTCTCGTGGTGATTATCACAGATCATGAATTTAGAGAAGATTAAAAACCCGTATGATTTTATATCAGCCATTTTAAAATCAAGTAATACAAACCCACCCATAAGAAATTTTTAGGCTGAAAAAAGAAAATCGCAGATTCTGCAAATGTTCATACGATAAGGTATGCTATGCAATCAAGCTTACCAGGAATAAGGGCAAAGAACAAAAATGCTGCTAAGACTATTCTCATTAATACTATAGAAGCAGAGGTGGAGAAATGCGCCATCGGAAGAACAACCTAGGTGTTTACAGATCACCTGAGAAATATTTTATATTATTCCTATGAGTGAACACTAAACTTGGCTTCTCTTTTAGTTCTAATTTAGCAATCTTCTATGAATAGTCTCAGCCTCCTTATTCCGTATTGTAGAGAATGTGGGATTATTTGTCATAAATGTGGTTATTTATAGGCAAAACAAAGCCAGAAATGGCAAAAAAAAAAAAAATCAGTTCATGATATCACCTCTAGATAACTCGTAAATTCCCATTATTTGTCACAAGCATGGTTATTTATTTGCAAACATAGTTATCTAAAACGAGATAGCTAGTGACAAATAATGGGAATTTTTGAGTTATCCCAAGGTGATATCATTCTTGTTGCCGAATGACTATGCTTTCAAGATAACAATCCACTCTTGGTTGTATCTTTTGCCTATTAATTATCAAGATAATGATGCTCCTAAATTTTTTTGCTTATTTTAATGGTCAATTTAAAGGCACCAAGATGAAGATGATGAGGAAGATGACTTTTTCTCAAATTAATCCTATGAGGCATTTTTATGTTCTACATAAATTGTGTGGTGTAGATGGGAGTGGTTGGAACCCCAAAATAATCTTAATTTGCAAGCATAGTTATCTAAAACAAGATTTCTAGTGACAAATAATGGGAATTTTTGAGTTATCTAGAGGTGATATCATGCTTGTTGCTGAATGACTATGCTTTCAAGATAACAAGAGACTCCGGGTTGTATCTTTTGCCTATTAATTATCAAGATAATGATACTCCTAAATTTTTTTGCTTATTTCAATGCTCAATTTAAAAGCACCAAGATGAAGATGATGAGGAAGATGACTTTTTCTCAAATTAATCCTATGAGGCATTTTTATATTCGACATAAATTGTGTGGTGTAGATGGGAGTGATTGGAACCCCAAAATAAGTGTAATAAAGGTACACACGAAGATATATAATCCAATTCAACCTTTATAATTTAGCATTACTCACTAGAATCAAACCCATAACTTGGAGCTTTTGAATCAGAGTCTCACCACTAGCCTAACATCACATTATTTACTATTTGGGGGATGTTGATACCATAGAAGCATAGCTGGAGAAAAATGCCATAGGAAGAACAACCTAGGTGGTAACTACTTAACTAAGGAACATTATATAGTATTCCTTTAAGTAAACACTAAATTTGGCTTTTGTTTTAGCCCTACTTTAGCAATCTTATATGAATACTCTCAATCTCCTTCTTTCGTATTACAAGGTAATGAGTGGCAAGGTACCCCTACACTCAACCATATGAATATGAGCATTTAATACGTGATCCAGTCGAATTCTAAGGACTAAGTGCTTATGCACCTTAATGGAACACTTGCCGCACACACCCAACACTGTTGGGATTACCAAACGCTATTCATTACTGGGTTACCAAGCATTACACACGTGCTCGAAGAGGTCGTACTAAGTGCACTTACCTATGAGAGTTAAGAGTTGAGAGAGATTAATTAACTAAGAAATCATTTAAACATTCAATAGAAATTAATTCCTATTTAGCTTAGTCCACATGCTACAAGGTTTATTAGAAAGTTTGTCTTTATTTCCATACACAAATGTGTGCTCAGGTACAATTTTCTCGAATAAAATTCTGTTCACTTTAAGACTCCTACTGCGGGCACATGGAAATTATTCTAACTCTGGAATGGTAAAACTGCTATAGTTTGGCTAAGGGTCTAAGCCTAAGTGCCTAGAACAAGGAAAGCCACCTCTTATTTATACACCTTGCAGCAGGCCGCGATATCGCGAGGGCAGACGTGATATCATGTACGCGATATTGTGGCCCATCATACCCCCATGACTGAATGAAAACTTGTCCTTGAGTTCCTTACAAAATATTGGGAAGGTATGGGATTATAGATCTGAATGATACTAATGATGAATGGGGTGACATGTGAACAGATCATCATTACAACACATGACAAAATTAGTGTTCATGATAACAAAAGTGAACACTATACACATTTGACATGCAGCCTTATTTGGCAATTGAGAGAGAAGAGAGAAGAGAGAGAGAAAAGAAGAAGTCTATTGCGGCCAACGCCAAGATTGTGCCTTCCGTTGTCCATCTATAACCGTGTCATCGATCTTGTTCCTTGCATAACTGTTCCAGCACCAGTCCATTCCAAGTGTTCCCTCCAGATCCAATCCATTGTTCTATGATTCCCATTTGCACAAACAACATAGTCTTATATTAGCAAACGTAAATGAATCACAATGCAGTTGATACCTTGCCTCAGTGTAAGGTCCATTGGCTGAGTTGTGATATGGCTAATGTGGACTCTGGAGATATAACACTAGTGACTTTTCAAGGTGTAGGGGTTAAGAGAAAATCGAAAAAATTGGACCAGGACCCCCATGACTGAGAGAAAGCCTCCGGTAGCAAGAGAATGGAAAAAGATAAGGAATAAAAAAGATGGAGAAAAAGAAACAATGGCAATGCCGGTAAATGGATTTCAAGGGTGGAAATGAACAAAATAAAGCTTGATTGCAAAAATTTTTAAGGGAAAGAAATTAACTAATGCACCAAATAGGAATGCGAGTGGGTCCTCCCAAAAGCAAGCTCATGCCCTTAATGCCCTAACAATCCCACATTCAAAGAGTCTGTAGGCTCTGAAAATGTCATTTGGAAGTAAGAGTTAAAGTCTTAACCCTAAGAANGGAACATTTTTATTTAGTTCCATAACTAGTGCTTGTAGCCCAGATGATTATTTCGTCTAAGGGATGTGCTTTGAATTCTCACTTTTCTCTTTTTCTTTTTTTTTTGGATGAGAACCACACCATGCAAAGACTTATTATTTTTATTAGCTCAGCTTCCCGATAATGGAGCAATGTCAGAATGGTAAGGGAAACTCAAGAATAAAACATCCAAGAATCCAAGAGAATGGCCACCACAAATGCATCAAATCCCATTGAAGTCACACCCTTTTCAATCCTGAAGTCCTTCCTTACTTTTAAAAATGCCCAGTCAATGATTCGTTAATAGTTCTTATTAGTTAAGGAAAAGGACTGTACACTTCCAAGCCAAGAGAGACCATTGAAATTTATGGATTAATGGATGACGTGGACTCATTGCATGTTATATCAAAAGAACCATACCTTAGTATCAACATTATAACTCAAAGGTAAAAAGAAAACATTAGTAATCAATCGAATATAGTTCATATTATCTTTAGGAGCAGTTATTAGGTGACAAACTTCACGAAATAAATAAACACACTAATAAAAGAAAAAGTATGAATGATGTTGTAAAACAGAAACGAGAAAAGTTAAAGAAATTTGTAAAACAAAAACTTAAAAAGGAACTAAGGACCTTCATTGATCAACATAGGTGG
>MNCI01036536.1:7105-21237 GCA_015680685.1 Gnetum montanum | reverse complement strand
ATCAAGCTTTACTTACTAATGACTTATTATACTTAATTAATGATTATATAATAAAGTAACGTATTTAGAATGCATACTTCAAGTCTAACCTCAGAGTTGTAGCAACACAATATAGGTTTGCTTCAAGAATGACACTTACAATCTCCATAAATATCTTTTAAAAGTGAAAAGAAAATAAATTCTAAGTAAACATGAATTTAATATTTATCCTGCTAAAATAGGTATCATATATACTTTATTAATTTTAGGATACATATTAACGTACAACTATATTTTATTTCCAAGACTTCAACACAAAAACGAGTACGGTTTATACCCCGTTTTTATACTTGTTTTTAACAAAAGAATATCAGTTTGGAACCACAGCACAGCGTGGTCAGTGCCGTTGATCTCTGCCTATCTCTGCATGCCAAAATGGCAGCCAATATTTAGTTATACCTTCATGGAGGCTTGCTTCTTCAACTGGCTTATACAATATAGCAACATTTCTAATTTGTACCAGGTCTGGATGCTCAGTTCAGCTTGCTGTTACAATATAGCAGTGGTTTTCCGTTCACTTGATTTTCTGTCTGTCCGTGGTAATCGGAGGGGAAGAGGAAAGTACACATGATTTCAAGCATCAATTTCGGCCTTTCCATTTTCTTTGGCCAAATCTTTACGGACGTTGTGGGTAACCTATAGGGCATGGCTCCGGAAGTTCTGTGCAAGCATTATGGCCCTGAGGCTGACATGAGGACAATCGGCATCATTCTTTTTGGGCAGAAACACAGCTGGGGATTCTGGACCACAATGATTTGGAGTCCTACCCATTGCTGGCAATGTCTGAGGGCACCCAGGAAGGAAAATCTAATTACTGTTTTGCAAAGTAAAATCTATTACTGTTTTGCAGGAAAGAGCACTTGCTAGGGAAGCAAATCTCAAAGGAACTGCAATCAGCCAAACTCCAACCCATTTGCCACAATCTAACTGTCCGAGCAAATTAAAGATTGTTTCTCCAAACACTATGGTTCCTAAATTTTTTAACATCAATATTTGAGCTTTACTTTTAATCATTTTGAAATCTAATTTCTTTTCATCTTGTTCAGAAATCTATTTCTAAGATGACAACTCAATCTTCACCCAACAAAATGAGAAAAAAGACAAATATTACATGTCCAAAGCCATTTAGATTCAGAACTGAGGTAGGAAACAAAAAGTGTTGCTTGTATGAAATTTTACATGTATCTAAAAGTTGCATTTAAAATAAAAAATAAAAATCCCCATGACGTTTCGCAGGAAAGAGCACTTGCTAGGGAAGCAAATCTCAAAGCAACTGCAATCAGCCAAACTCCAACCCATTTCCCACCTCTGAGGTTTATGTTTTCTAATATGCTTTAAGATTCTGTATATCTAATATGATTGTATTATATTCAATGAGGTGTGACTGAAATTCCTTCTGCCTATTGGATGTGTATTAGATCTACAAACAAAATAACATCCCCAAAGAAGCCAAACTTGCATCCATAGCATACCAAGGATTGCATTGAAAGGGCTAGCCAGTGATAACAATGAGTAGAGAACAACGAGTGAAATTTCTTAATAAAAACCCACATTTGGTTTCTACATTAGCATTTCATTAATTTTGTGTGTAATAAATGCAGTCAAACTCATAAAGTTAAGGTTTTAATATATGATCATGATTATTTTAATCATAAAAAAATTTATCTGAACGGTGAAGACAGCAAATTTCACATCAACTTAACGTTGGGGATTCTAATTTCGGTAGGTATGCTCACATGGTTTGAGAGATGGATATTGTAACCCAAGACTGATGTCAATAGAAAAGCAATGGTATTATTTGACATAAGGTTAGATATTTTGGATTATCAACAGGATTACTAAATACTCATGTGAACTGATAGTTGAACACCACATGCATGCTCAAATTATTGAACCTACATATGAAATGCAAGAACTTAAATAGAATAAAGATACATTTAACCTTAACAAATTAAATAAATGTTGGAAGGCTTTAAAGATAAATTGAATATCTAAATTTTAACTTAAACAATGGAATTATCATCCATTGAAGACTAAATCATGAAATCTTGGAATTAAAACAAACTTAGAAAACCATTCTAAAAAATTCTTCAAAGTTCAAATTTGTTGAAACATTGAAATTATTATCTTTCAAAGTCCTAACTTATGTAAACCAAATATAAAATAGCATTGACTTGAATTTACTAAAGATGTAAAAAATAAAAAAATCACTTTTAAATAAATGAAATGGAAAAATCTTCTGGTTTTCATTAAATTTTCTCAAAACCATAATATGACTATAATATCAATGACTACCCTAAATGCCATAACAATAAAAAGTTTAGCTATATATTTATGATATATATCTATTATATATAGATGAGAGAATCTTATTCTTTTTCAAATTAAGGAAATCCTAAAGTTGATTCACTGATAATTGATTTTTAAGTTGAAAAAAAAAATCAAAACGAATGTTAAATAATTCTTGCTATGGCAATTTTAAATTTTGTGTTAGTAAGGTTAACCATTACATACCCATAATAATTCCCAAAAGAAAGTTTATCTCTTGACATAGCTTTATGACTAATTATTTATTTTCCATTATAATAGTCAAACCATGTAGTAGTTGGGATCTCTCAAAAAGATAGAGGAGAAGATAGCTTCAAAGATTTAGTTATTTGATCAGTACCATATGGATGATTGTAGAGCTTAGTATTTGAGGCATAATTTATGTGTTTCTACTACCTTTTTGCATGAAATTGAAGAATGTCTAAGTGAATAAAAAAGCTTTGGCTGTACCTGAAAGTAAATAGATAATAAGTAAATGTCAGTTTTTGGACTAAGTATTTGAAATTACAAACGCTATTATATATTTATCTTCATAATAAATGATACCATGTTTTTACTTTATTTCTAAAATTCATAGGTTGTCAACAATATTGCTTTCTAAGTTTAAATAAGACACGACAGAGTGCAGACGCAATAACACAAATTTTTATACTAAAGTACTTGAATATTTATACATAAATATACTTTACTAGGTTTACTTTAATAAAAATGGTATATTTTCAAAAAGATTTGATACCTTTTAATAATTTAATATTCCAAACCTCAATATAACCTTTTCCCTAAATAAACCAAAGTGATCCATAGAGCTTCCCCACCTTGATCAGTAATGCACAACGACACAATTGTCCTGTCCTTGAGCATTCTTCTAGATGAATGAGAAAATTAGATGTGAATTCTTTAAACTGACAAACAAGGAGAGCATGAAGATGTAGGTTTGGTATGAACAGAGGGATTGGAGATCACCCTCATTTTTCTTTCATTCACATCTTCTTTTGCCTTTTATTTTCTCCCCATTTTTAGGTTTGTGGATGTCTTCGATTTGTTTCAGCATTTTTGTTCTACGCATGGTTCACATAGAAATTTCTTGGCTAGCACCCAAATAAGAAGAATTGGTTGAAAAACACAAAACAGAGTATCATGAATTATAAGAGAATATATTTTGAATCAGCCATGGAACTTAGAGTGACCATAAAACAACTATGAATGTATTCCTTCAAATATAGCTTGACAAATCATATTATTTTATTTATACAACTTTAAATATTGTTTGTTTTAAATAGGTTTACTTGTTAACTTACATATTAAATGCATTACTAAATTTTGTTTTTGAATTTTGCATTGAGCTTGTGGGTGATGAACCTTTATATAATATCTTACTAATTGGCACTAAGCTATAACATATCATATTACTAATTTATATCCCCTATAATATATAGTCAAATTAGAACTTTATAAGTTAATATTGCACACCAAAATTAAACTCATAATTTGGTGTTACCAAATTAAAAGTCTTACTACTAGGCTAACACATCATTGTTCTAATATTGTATCTTATTTTATTGTGCTATGGAATTGCAATGTCATATGGCAATGCATGTGTCTTGCATTAAGTCACCTTATGTTTTCATGTTGTGTTGTATTGTTGATATTGTACTAGATGATCTAATTTAATGCATCTTCATTTAGTTATTTTCATTGCATTCTATGTGCATGCACCTATCACATAATAATGATAAGAGTCGTATGTGACAAGTAAAACCATGAGTGTCAGTCATACTATGTTTAGCATTTCATGCTTCAAGATTGAAACCAAAGTTGCTTTTTACTTATGTTCACTATGGCCCTCCTAGATCAATCGAACATAGCAATTTCAAAATTACTTTAATAGAATTTTTTTAATCTATATTTCGATGTTGTCTATTGGAATCAAACTTGTGACTCAGGGTTTCCATGCCAAAGCATTTACTATGAAGCTAACAACTCATTGTTAAAAGTAGCTTTTTTTAAAAGAGATTAGGAAATAAAATATTTCAAAGATGGTAAAATTGAGAATTGATAAATCTTGAGGGTTTCTTGTAAAGTTTTTGCAACAAAAATATTTTTGGCAAGAAGTAATCTGAAGATGGAAAATACTAATATCGCTTCGATTGTAGAGACTATGAAGAATTTGAAAGTGGATTTTGATTTCTATTTATTTGATTACTCTAAAATTCCCTACTAAATTGAATTAAAACATCTTCCTTTGATTCTTCAAAGCACTAAAAGAGAAATTTTTGTAGCATTGGCACAATCTTGAAGAAAAAGTCAAAAACATTACTAGATGATGTGTAGTGCACACATTATTTTGTACAGATTAATTTATAGTAGAGGAAGACAAAATTAAAACTCAAGGCCAATAATCAATGCTTTCTCCAAAAACATTACATATTATAATTTGTAAAGATGTTATAGCTATTATTCTCATAAAGGCCATGTTATTGGAATCTATCTTATTTATAATAAAAATGTTGTTCATGACGAAAAGAAATAACAATTTTAGAAAAGACAAATAATGATAGTTTTTACCATGCACAAATGAAATCTTCTTCAATATGTTCTTAATCTTTTGCTAATCCTTTTAATTTTAAACGTGCTAGCAAACTCTTGATATCTAATGAATATTACTCTTTAGAAAAAAGACATTTAACAAGGACTAGCCATGGAAATATTAACATAAATGAGTTTCACTTAGTGCAACATAAAAATAAAAGGTTTACAGCTACTAGTTTTAAATCAAAAGCACCAAAGATATCTTACATGTTTTCTACTTCTATTAATACTCCAAATGTTTTTTTATTGAACCATGCTTTTTCACTTATTAGTGACATGGATTATCATAAAGATGTTAAGCCTGAAAAGTCAAGGATGGGGGCCTCCTCTTCCACATATCAATGTTAGTTTTATCATATAATGTTTGGGTCCTTTTAATAGGTCCTGTGCAAAGATTGCCAAGGAGTATCTCACATAATAAAGTAAAAAGAATGTGAGAATTCAAAGTAGACCCCTTAGACATAATAAAGAAATATGGGCTACCAGCATTAGTTATGGCACTGGAAAGACATGTTACCCATGCCTGAAGGTTTCCTCTAACTAAAGCCTTTTCTTGCTTCCTGCTTCTCCATTTCACTCTCCTTGGAATGGTGGTGACTCTTTGGGGAAGCATTCTTGTTACATCAATGGGATGGATTGGCCAAGTGTATTGATGCGAGGTCATTGAATGTGGTTGGTTTAAGTCTAGATTTGGAATGAGTTCTACTCAATCACCTTAAACATCAAATACACACGAGACTTTACACAACCTTGCTCTTGGGATTCCATTCTGTTTCCTACTCTCCATCTTTCTTCCCATTTTCCACCTCATTAATGATTTAATTATTAGTCTATATTTTGGTTAATGCATTGTTATTCTTTGGTAAATTTTTGTTGGTTAGTATTTAACCATTATTTTCATATGTCATCCCTAGAGCCTATGGACTCTTTGGTTTGTGGGTTTGTTAGGGCATAAAGGACATGAGCCTGCTTTGGGGAGGACCCACTAACATTCCTGTATGGTGCAATTTTTAAATTCTTCACCTTAAACATTTCTTACAATTAGCAATTTCTCATTTCATCTCCATCTATGACATCCATTTTATTGGCATCGTCGTTGTTATGTTTTTCAATTATTTTTGTTCCCTATACTTTTCCACCCTATTGCTACCAGAGGTTTTCTCTTAGTCGTGGGGATCCTATCATAAATTTTTCCATTATAGTACTTGTATCACCCCTACACCTTGGGTAGTTATCTATGATAAACCTCTAATCCAGTTTCTTCCATAACCACAACCCAGCCAATGCACTTTATATCGAGTCTAGGTATCAATAGCATTATGGTTTACGTTTCTTTGCTCATTTGTGACTGTGCTGTGTGTGCAGATGGAAATTACACAAACTAGGGACTAGGATAGGAGGAAGCACTCAGGATGGACTAGAGCTAGAGCATTTATGTCGAGAACAAGTTTGGTTACATGGCTATGGATAAAACAATGGAAGATGCAATTGTGACGTCAGTAGCAATGTGCCTCATTTTCTTTGCTCTCTCTTCAAGCTATTAGATGAGGTTCTAGATGTCATCTATGTACAGTGCTCATCACAAAGGGCATGAACACCAATGTTGTAATATGTTTGTCGATCTATTCATTGGGAACTTTGATTCTGTTATTCCCTGTCATTGTCACTTCTCATTCAATCAATAAGATATGGGCATACTTGGTTTGCATAGTTAATCTTAGTCCCTTATCCAAACTCTTGCCTTTTTTCCTTTATAGAGATAGAATTATTTCTAAGCACCCGTAGTAGGAGTCATAAAGTGAACGGATCTTTCTTCAAACATTGTGTACTTGAGCACACCTTGTGCACAACAATAAAGATAAACTTTGTGATAAACCTTGCAACATTCAGAATAGATTAATTAATGTTAGTTACTATTACTTAATGCTTTTCTTAGTTAATTAATATTCTTTCTCTCACCCTACAACTCTCCTAAGTAAACACACTCAGTATGATCACTTCGAGCATGCATGTAATGCTCGATAACCTAGTAACAATTAGCATTTGGCAATCCTAGTAGTGTTGCACTAGTTCAGGATGTGTACAGTAAGTGAGAGTGGATGTTGGTGTTAGGACTAGTTAAAGCATAGTTCAGTAGTTAAATAAAAATTAGTTAGTTATCTCTCTTCTCCCTTTGTAGCAGTAGGACACAAAAACATAAAAACTATAATAATCATGTACCTCAAGTTTACTTAACCATACAATCCTGCCATACAAGTAACCTTGGGAAGACAACGATTGATCAACCCATCCTTGTTCTGCAAAGGTGCATAAGCACTTAGTCCTTGAAATTTGACTAGATTATGCATATATGCTGGTATTTGTATGGTTGAGCATAGGGATATCTCACCACTCATCAATAAGAAAAGAAAATTTGAAAATAAATATTTGTTTCAAGAATACTCCGAGAAAATTTTTGCTTGAAACTTATAAGAAAGGCCCTAAACAATCTATGATAAAAGTAACATTGAGATATGTAGGAGGAGGCCCTTATCCTTGATTTTTCATGCTATGCATTTATCCCACAATCTATGTCACTAACAAGTAAAAAAACCTTATTTATTAAGAAATAATTTAGAACATTAGTAGAAGTAAAGAGAGAATGAAATGATTTATGGATTTTTATATTGAAATCATTATCTATACGACTCTTCTTTTTTTATTACACTAAGCATCAACATTTTCATTTCTAATCCTTGCCTTTTCTACAAAGGGATGATCTTTAGATCTAGGCAATTTGTTAGCATTTTAGGTTTAAAAGGATTAGTAATGTTGTTGACTCTATTTTGAGAATTGTACCAATGCTACTAATAACTTCACTTTTAATAATTTGAAAAAATTAGATATTTTCTAATTTACTTGTGATATGTCCTAATCATAAGTGCAAAAAATGATCTTGGAAGATGCTCTTGATACTGAACTAATATACAATTCCATAGTTCATCAGCTTCTTCCATCCTTTCTTCTTCTAGAAGGGCATTTAGTAATGTGTATTATGTTGTAAACATCTTTCCTTGACCCCATCTATAGCATCCATTTACACATCTACAAATCATAACATTAAAAATTTTGATTATCCACAAATAAAAAGTCATATTCATAAGCATACATTAGTACCTATCACTGGTGCTCAATTCTCACCAATGCCACCTATGGGCATGGCTTTTGGCCAAAAGGAAATATCTTTGAAGTTCAAATTCTTACCAAAAATCCTACTCATATAGGCGACAAGGATTATTTCTTTTATTAGTATAGTGGCATTGATATAGATCATCATATCGTTTTCTAACCATCTTACTTATTTGTCACCAAAAATCATTTTATGCGGTATTATTCAGCACTACATGGTTGGATTTTGTTTTTTTATCTATTTCATTTTAAGGATAATTTTCTTAATAAAATGCAAGACAAGTTAATGAAAACAGAAAATACTACAACAACTCACTTGAATGATTCTTTGCCATTCTCTCTTCTTCAAGTATCCTTAATGCTTTCTTTATTGTAACAATGAGAAATTGCACTTGCCAAGAAATGAAAGAATCAAATACTCCATATATTTCCTCCTTGACATTGGATAATGTCTTTACCTATCAAACATCAATGACATAATTTCAAGTCAAATTGTGCAGCCTTAACACCACTTAATAAAAAACCATAATGCTAGCAAACATTAATACAGTATTTTATAACAAATCTGCCAATAAGACCTAAATTTTTTAATTTTAGAATTTATTACTTTATAATTATACCATATATAACTTGCATTTTGTTTTTTTTTTTGGTTTTTAGAAAGTGCTTTACATAGTCATCATCTTCATATCTTTATTCCATCTATGATGGGCTGACCATTAAGGTAGGCAAAGAATGTAATAATGACTTAATATGGCTAGCTATCTACTTTTTCTTGAGAGAGAATGTTTGGGTTTATATTACTGAAAGTTATGGTACACAAGTAAACAAGTACAATGGGGGGGACATCAGTGATGGCCCATAGTGATGGGGGGGGGGACCCTGGAAAATCACAAATTTTGAAGCTTGGTGGACACCGAGCTAAGCCACCGAACCACAAAGCCCCAAAACCTCCAAACCTCAAAAACCCTGCGGTTGAACAGTGAGAGGAAGGGGACCCGGGGGGGGCACCCTTAAAAACAAAAAGGAGGGGGGCGGTGGAAGGGGGGGCAAGGGGGGGGACGCAACCCGACTAACAGACGAAACAAACAAGGGAGAGGAGGGGGGGCCAACAGCAAGGGTGGGGCGCAACCCTGACTAATAGACGAAACAAACAAGGGAGAGGAGGAGGGGGAGCAGCAAGGGGGGGGGCGTTAGGGGTGAGTCGACAGGCACACCGAGGTTGTTCCAGCTCATGAAGAAGGTCCAGAGTGGCACGATGCTCCTTGGTGTCCATGAAGTTCGTGGCCTGCTGGATGCCCTACATAGTGGCCTCTCTAATTCTTCGATCAGCCGACGAGTCCCACACATCAGGGTGGAATCTTGCAGATGTGCGTCTGATGTGTCGTCTGAGCTCCCCCATGAGCTCTCACAACTAATGCCCAAAATACTATATGGGCAACGCCCCCCCTGAGCCACTGGCGGGCGCTGTGTTCATATGCCCAATCAAGTTGCCATTTTCGTTGTTCCTCTTCCTCCTACAGACACTCCTACTCCTCCTGGGTTGCCTCCTCTTGGGCCTGACAAGCCACCTCTTCCTGGCGCAGCTCCTCCGTATTTCAGTCCCGGAGCTCATCAATGAGCTGGGCCCGCGAGGTCTCCATCATGAGCATGTGCTACCGGTTCAGCTATTGTGCCTGTTCACGAAGTTGGGCTTCGTGGTCGGCGTGCCACTTAGCCAGGGTCTCGGTCCACTTTGCCTCTGAAATCTGTCGCTCGGCCTCTCGAGCAGCAACAACCGCCTGTTGCAGTTCCGCCTCCCAATTTGGGGGGGCGCTGGGGGGGTCAGGTGAACGGGGGGTTTCGACAAGAGCAGCGTCCCCAGGTGAGGTTCAAAGCGGTCCGCCGCTGCTGAGTGGCCAGGGTGGGGAAAATCGGTGTGGCGGGGGGCATCAGCGAGGTGACCGCCAGTGGGGGCGGAAGACGGGCTAGGAGCCCCCTGCCCCTAGCCCCCCACCATAAAGCTAAAATTAACCCCGAGTGGCGACCTCGTCGTTTAAGGTGGAGGGTCTTAAGGAAGAACTGCGGCAGGTTAACCTGGGTGTCGTCCTTCAAGCACCTCAAGAAAGTGAAATGCAACCCCTGGAGCTTGGACACGTTACCCGACTGGACGAAAAAACATTCCACCAAGGCAGCGGCACGAGTCCAGAGATGCAGAAGAGAAGTCCGAGGGACCTGGCAGCTCTGCGCTCTCGGGGTTAGCCCCTCGAAAAAGGTCACAGAGTTCTAGAGGCCGCGGGAGGTCGGCAGGATGACAGCACCAGCAGAAAGGACCCCCAAATAGCTGGCCAGGGTGGCCTCCATGAGCCTAATTGCACGGCCTCGAAAATAAGTTTGATCACTACGCCAGTTAGTAAAGAATGTGTTATCAGGAAGGTTAGGGTCATCGACCAGCCTCTGCAGTAGGTTGGCCTAGCTGCACTAGCAGACTATTTTCCAGAGCTCCGCATCAGCCTGGTAGACGACGCAATCAGGTTCGTACGTCAACATCGCTCCCATGGTATCTGCAAGCTCGCGCCACACTCTGCAGGTCCACAGGATAAGTCGCTGGGGGCGTTGGCCGCCTGTGCAAAGACCATGCAATTTCGCTCCTTCCAGGCATGCCATAACAGCAGCACCGACCAGGAGTCCCCATTAAATTACCGCGGGGGGGGGGGGGGGGGCATCCTGCATGCACGCCAGGTGTCGATCATGCAACGGCATTCATAGATGAAGTGGGTGAGCATCTCGGGGCTATTTCCGCAATGCAAACACGTCGTGTCCTGGGTGATGCCACGCTGCTGTAGTACGGCGTGTATAGGGAGCACCGCAGATTTTTTAAGCTAGAGAAACATTTTGAATTTCTCGAGGAGCTGCTCGCGCCAGATCTCCTGCCAACCGTCTTTAGGAGGAAATTTTTGCGTCAAGATGGCGCACGGCTCAAGGTGGATCCAACCCAGGCACAGCATCTCCCGCACGTGCCAACAGATGGTCTGCCACGGCTACAAAGCATGCGGTCCAGACTGCCAACGCTTGTACTTTCGGCGAGCGATGCGGGCCCACTGGCTGTGCTCCCCCAGCACACGTGTCAGCCGGTGGACAAGCCGTTGCTGATCCATCGTGCACTCATCTTCGAAAGTCGTGATCCCCCAGACACCCCGCCTTACGGGGACGGGCTATGCGATGCCAGTTTACAAGGTGAAGCTTGCTCCCCCCTTTGCCCACCCGCCAAATGAAGTAGCAGATCATGGCGTTGATTTGGTGAATGATGGCTGCGGGGGACGCGGCGACCGCCACCACAAAGCCCGTAGTGGCCGCAAGGATCCCAGTAGCGATGAGGAGGCAGCCCTTGCGTGTAAGAAAACGGTTTGCCCAGTAGTGTATGCACTTCTCGAGTTTTGCTAGGAGGGGAGTCCACGTATTGTTCCGTCCCCATTGGAAAAGTGGAATACCAAGGTATGTGTCGGTGATTTGTCCGAATTGAATGTTCAGGATTTGTGTAACCCGGTGCTGCACCTGCGGGTCCACATTGATGAAGTATGCTGCCAACTTTGTACAGTTGATTTCCAATCCTAATTCGGCAGCCAATTTGGTCAGAGCCAGGTTGATACATCATGCCTGAGGGGCCACCGCCTGGTTGAGAAGCATGGTATCGTCGGCCTAGTGCTCAACGCGGCAAGCCACCCCCGCAATGTCCAGGCCCTCCACCCTCAAGGTGCTGCAGTAAAATTGCATGAGGTCCATGGCAATGATGAAAAACAAGGGGGACAGGGGGTCGCCTTGCCTCAAACCCTGACCAGGGGAGGAAAAACCCCACAACTGCTCACCCTCGTCAAAGGAGAACCCTGCGGAGGAATGGATATGTAGAAATAATTGGATAAAACCAGGGTCAAAGCCTTTCTTATGCATGATGTCTTGTAAGGCTTCCCAGATAAGCGTATCTTATGCCTTGGCGATGTCTAGCTTGAGACATAGACTAGGAAACCCCGTAGTACGGAGGGAATGAAGGACCTCTTGCATAAGGAGAACCTGATCCTGAAGGGCCCTACCATGAACAAAACCCGCCTAATTGCATCCAACCAACTTCGACAAGAGGGGCCCCAAACGATTGACCAGGAGTTTGGAGAAGACGTGAATGAGAACATTGCACACTCCAATGGGACAAAAGTGCTCTGGGTGGTGTGCATTCAACTATTTTTGGATGCAGATGATGTGCGAGTAGTTGAGTTCATGCTGAACCTGTCGTCTGGCCAGCATGACGTTGAAAGCATCCAGAAGATTGGGCCCCACAATATCCAAGAAAGCTCTGAAGAACTCCAGTGACCAACCATCCGGACCAGGCGCTTTACCTCCCGGCATGTTGTTGATGGTGTTAGTCAATTCTGTTGCCAAGAAGGGGGCCAGAAGAAGTTGATTGTCCATGGCAGTGAGCATCTTTGCCACATGGATGGAGATGGGCTGGGTGGGATGCTTGGTCCAAATGCACCCCCAATAATGTGAGAACTCATTGGCGATCCCTCGTGGGTCTACAACCATCGCCCCGGCCTAAGTGCGGAGGCTACGGATGTGGGTTTCTCCACGTGTCTTAGCCATGGAAAAGAAGAATTTCGTATGTCAGTCCCCCTCGCGGAGCCACCTAATCCAGGATCGCTGCTGCCAATAGGTCTCCTCCTAGAGGTCTAGACTCTGGAGTTGACGGAGAAGATGCATCTCCTCCGAGTGCAGGTCCTCCCCAGCCTCTTGCTACGCCTGGATGTGTCCAAGCTGCGCCTAAACCATCTTATGGTTGGAACAAAATGAAAACTTCTCCCACACCGGGAGGGCCCGGATGGCCCACTTTAGCCAAAGGAGAGCTTCTTTGAGGAAGCTCCGAGGGTCCATCCGACCCGACTGGTAATTGCCCCAGATGTCCTCCACCAGGGGGCGAAGCCATGGTTCGGAAAGCCAGGTGGTCTCGAACTGGAAGGGGCATGGGGCCCATGGTTGAGGTGGACCAATGGACATGACCAGCAAGCAGTGGTCAGAAGTAGCCCACTCCTGCCTGGTCACGTTGATGGCAGTGCCAAGGAGGAGAGCCGAGCCAACACAAACAAGATCGATGCGGGAGAGGACACGGTGCGCCCCTTTCCACCGGTTGCTCTAGGTGAAATAGCAGTTCGCAATGGGTAGATCAACAAGAGAAGAGCGCTCAAGGAATTCCATGAAATTTTGCGTGCCCGGAGGGGGGGGGGCGGCCCCCCCAGATTTCTCCCAAGGGTACAACTACTGGTTGAAGTCATCAACAACCACCCAAGAGCCGTGATCAGGCACTAGCAAGGCCACACGATTCAACTCATGAAGCCATGATTCCCAGGCCTGTGCCCCATAGAAGTTGGTCAGCCAAAAACCATGGGCAGGGACATGGACCGTGATGGTCCACGGGGAGGCATCCACCAAAGTGGTGGTGGCGCGTGCAAGAATGGCCAGGCCGCCGGCCCGGCCCTGGCAGGGGTGCAGGTAGGTGGTCCAGCCCATCCATTGGAGGAAACCAGATTTCGCGGCCTGCAGCTTGGTTTCCTGAAGGCAGACCATATCACAATTCTCCTCTCTGACAATATAGTGCAGGGTATTACGTTTATAGGGGGTACCATGTCCCCTATAATTCCAACTGAAAATCTTCATGCGCAACCTGATGTGTGGCATTGGTAGACCTCCCGTAAGGTCTGCTGTTGGCCCAAGTGGATGTGTCATTGGGCTTGTCGACTTCTGGACCGGGACTCGGTCAGGCGGCCGGGGCGCCCCTCCACCTCGTGGACCACAGGGATGCAGCCAGCTTCCTCAGCTGGGGACTACGCCGCCTTGTGCTATCTGGTCTGGGTGCTCCACCGAACGACGTTGACCCATTCCCCTAGTGGGGGGAGCACTAGTTCCGGTTCGGGTGGTTGGGATAGGGGAGTGGTGGCTGGTGAATGGGAGTGGTGGGGTGTCTTGGTGGGGGACCTGTGGGTGGT
>MNCI01036534.1:41398-95877 GCA_015680685.1 Gnetum montanum | reverse complement strand
TTTAGGAACAAATTCCATGAATGGGTCAAAGTTCATTTCCACAATGACTATGGTCAAGATCGATCTCTCTTGAATAGCTTAGAGGTAGTCTTGTGACAATGTGAGGCATTTGTCCTTAGACTTGTGGTTCTTCTGCCTCTCCTTGGGCCAAATATTTGGTAGCAGGAGTTTCTTGATGGATACTAAATGATTGAGCTTCCTACTTCTTGTGATCTAGTCCTTGTCCTTGAGTTTAGCCTCTACTTTAGACTCTTGGTCATTTACTTGCATCTTATGAGGGTCCTCCTTGTGCTCCTCTTTTTGGGGTCATCTGAAATAATTAAGGATTTAGAATTAGTAAGGTATTCTTATATATTCTTAAAAGTTCCATACCTTACTCATGCTCTTAGTTTCATTAAGTTCTCGATTTATAATTACAAAGTTAGAACAATTTTCAAAAGTAACCCCATAAGTGTTAATTTCCAAATAACCCTTCATAATTATCTATTTGTTCTTATGTATGGCTCATAATGATGGTTATGATACCCTAAGAGCATTCATCAAGTGTTCTAGTATTAATATGATTGGTTTATTATTGAAAATTTCATGTTTTACTTCATAGTTACCTTGAAAATACCTTTTGGGCATTAGCAAATTTTGAAAAATCAGCTTAGAATTTCCTCACTAGTACCTCCCACGACTAACATGAGCACTTCAAGACCAAATGGACATGCAAATTAGAGTGATTTCATGTGAGTTGTGGGTTGGGAAAGCTAGGTGGTCAATGCTTGAATTAGAGAAGAAAATTTAAAAAACACTTCCTTAGTGCACCTAAAAAATGGTGAAAACTATGCTAAGTGTTTATCTATTTATACTTTTTGTGGGACCCAACATCAAGAATTCGATATCGATGTTGATCCAATATCAATGCCCAAAAATTTTCATTTTTCATGAGATTCTGAGAATAGAAAATAATACTTTTGAATGTCTAGAAGGTTTAAAGGTTCCTCAGAGGGTTTGGATGATTGATATATGCATATTTTGCAAAAATTTATCATTCGAAGTCCATAAAGAAGGAATATCAACTACAAAACTTCATAAGATGGATAAGAAGGATAATGAATCCATGTTCTAAGAATGAATAGTTTAAATGATATGAAAAGTATTTCTTAATATTTGTTAATGTTGGAAGGTTTGAGATGATGTGAAACCGCTTAGCAAGTGATGGGACGCGATATTGCATGGGCCATGATATTGCAACCCATTGCCAATTCTATAAATAAGAGGTGGCTCTCCCTTATTCAGGGGAAGAGATTAGACAGTAGCGAAGCTCTAGCAGTTTGATCCCTCCAACGATAGATTATTTTCCCATGTCTGCCCGCAGTGTGGTGAATGTAATTGTATGGAATCCTTTATTCGAGTGTGACGTACTTGGACATGCACATGATCAAAAATAAAGATCGAGATTACTTCATCATTACAGCATTCACTTTATTTATTTAAATGTTATTTATTGCTTTCCTAATTAGTTCCTCTCACCCTCAAACTCCTAGTAACGCAGAATGAGTACGACTTGATTATGAGCATTTAAGTGTAACTACTTGGTAATCCAATGGCGTACCTTGGATCTACGCTTGGTAATCCCAGTGGTAGTCATGCACAAGGTCCAAGATGTGTACGAATAATCAAGGAATGGATGCTCATCGCACTTAGGCTAGATTAGATTCTATTACCCTTTTCCTCCTAGCTTAGTTAATCTTATTTTCCATTATCTTCAGGAGTAGCATTAGGTTAGAACACATCATACACCTCACTTTGGACTAAACCATACGTGACAAAGCTAATACTAGTCTAGGTGGGAAGACAACGAACTGTGACCTAAGGCTAATTGTCTAGGTGCCACAACTAGTCTGTCTGCGGAGCTCGACCGAATCGCGTCTGAAAACACTCGTATTCGTATGGTTGAGTGTAGGGGTACCTCACCACTCATCATTGGCACCATTGCCAGGGACGGTGCTAGTTTTCTAGATTAGTTATATCATACAAGGTCGTTGTATAAGACTTAACGATATATCTCTTAGGAAGAACAAATAATTATAAAAATTCACATACAACTTCACAACATGCCTCTCCTACAAGATCACGATAATGCCACACTTAGGGAGGAAGTTCATTGGAGAACCAACGAACTATATGATGATGAAGATTGGAGTATACAAGCTAAAGTGGGGGTTTCTTATAAACATGAATGAAAAAAACGTCATTCCAACACATGAAAGCATAACTTACTCGATGATGATGAACCCGTACTGGCCACTACATGCTTAACGTAAATACAAGAGGCTATTCGAATCTCATGTAGGCATTGTAAAGAGAGCTGTCTACCCAGGCTCGATTTAAACAACTTCCCTACTTTTTCAAGAGGCTATGACTTAGATCTGTATCAACATTTACAAGCCTTCTACGATGCCTGCACATGGAATAACATTGATACTGGTTGGAAAAAACTTAAGCTCTTCCCAATGACACTCGTTGACCAAGCAAACGTATGGTATAGATCATTAAAACCAAATTCAATATGACGCTATTTAACAATGGTAGAAGTCTTTAACGAAAAATATTAAACCTATGCAAGAGTGTCAGCCTTGAGGAAACAAATCCAAGGATGGAAACAAGCACAACATGAACCCTTGAACATGGCCTTAGAAAGATATTATGCACTATTAAACAATTGTCCAGGCCATGGGTTTTCCGAGGAAAGGCTAATGTATCATATTATTGATGGGCAACATAATGAAACAAGAGAGACCTTAGGAATATATGCCCAAGGTCAACTATATGAACTATGAACCCATCAAGTTCAAGAGCTTATTAAGCGAGCAGCAAAAGAAGAAGGAGAATTGGCTAGATGGGAGAGTGTTGAACAACATCAATGGAACCAAAGTCTTAACTTAACAAAGGTCCATGATCATACAAAGGAGAAATCAACCAATCTCAAGGTGGAAACATTATCTTTGCCAATACAAAAATTGTTAGAATAAGGCAAGGCAAAGATCAATAAGATGTTGGAATGGATGTATCAAAAGTGTGGAGAATTTATCAACACCATTGGAGATAAAGTTTTGACAACCCAAGAAGCAGGACAAAACATTAGACATTCAGAAAAAAAGGATAAAGAAAATAAGTGCTCAACTGCCAATCATACATATGAATGCAATTTATGCCTATATGATCACCCTAAAGGCCAATGCCTGATATTGTTACATCTACATGAGCATTGGGGAAACACGTTACATCTAGAGTTCATACAGAGATACTATGTTCAATCATAGTGGCAACAATCCCAGTCATGGGGGAAACCACCCTTAGACTGGAGACATCCTTCATATCATCCGAATCCAAATGCTTATCTTGTTCAACATCCTGTTTCTCCAACTGGGCCGCTGCACTTTATCTCACCACAATACCATTCTCCTCAATACTATCAACCCATGCCTCCAACACAACCACCACCTTGTGCACCTTATACTCCTCCTAAATTTCAACATTCTCATCCTTTCCCTCCTTCTATAGTGCCACCAACTATTCCTAAGGTACGTGCACCACCGCAACAACCCACGAATGCAACTTGTGCTACTACTACCAACAGCACTGAAAGGCCTCCTAAACATCCAAAGCGTCCCTTATTTAAACACGGTCGTAACAAGGGACAACACAATTCCGAGGCCACTGCATCCTTCAACTCAGCACAAGTCCCACACTATGGTGCACCCTTACCTTCAAATCCAATGCCTCATGTAACTTTATCAGGGCCACCAATTAACACTCCAACAACCATACGGCCCAATGAACACAACCATGGGAGGCATCATCCCAATCCTTGCATACCATCTAACAGTCCCAAATATCATAGTGGGTCAACTCATTATCCCAGAACTACATCGTATAAATTGCCCCACTATGCTTCTTATAATCAAGTGTGTGAACCCCGACGAGGTAAATATTACCAAGCCAAAATATTTCCAACATGCAAGGATCCTCATCGTTCATTTATTAATCCTTGCCATCCTCAATCGATTAGTTATGGGGGATATCCCCAATTCTAATAACAAGCAAGATTAATAAATATTTTTCATTTTCTTTAATTTTTCAAATTTTTGTTTTCCAGTTTTTCATTTTTCAAGTTTTTGTTTAATCTTTTTATCTTTTTGTGTGTTTGTCTTTTTACGTTTTTGTAAGTAATCTCATCTATGAATAAAACACTCATGTGGATCATTGGTTGAGGTGTGTTCTATGTTATTAAGTCATGAGTGATCAATTATTTGGAATAGTGAGCCCATTACACCCACTCATCCACTCTACAAATAAGAGGATCTGTTCAAGGATACGGTGATATTCTTGACATTTTTAAAACTTAAAATTAATTTTGTGTTCATTGTACCCAGAATGAAGAAGGATGGACCAAGAGGGAATGCTTAGGATGTGACATCAAGGGGACTTGTGGATTCTCTTTGGTGACGTCTGTGGGGGTTATCATGCAACTTGGTTATGCTAAGATCCTTGTAGATTTAATGAAAAATGGGAGTAAGAGTAATCAAAAGGGCACTCAAAAATCCAATGCTGTTCTAGGGGGTCCCACTAGAAAGACATGCACCCATGCCTGAAGATTGATGGCTTCTCTGGATTCAGTATTCAAAAAAAAAAAGAGAAAAGAAAAAAAAAGAAGAAAAGTAGAAAAAACAAAGTGCCACAAAACAAAAGTCACTCCTCCCTTGAACAAAACACCAAGTGATCGTACGCCTTGTTGTTGTGGTCCTCTCATAGTTGCTCATCATGGGATGAAACAATGCGATGTCACTGTTTCGAGGAATGGACTTGGTCATGATCTTGGAACGATGGGTTAATGACATGTTAATCATGCTTTGCATGTAGGATTCATTGTGCCCTGGGTCAGTTACCTCATGTCCCAATCTCTATGATCCCTTTCTCTAGTTCATCTCATATCACTGTTCGTGTAATTGTAGCCCATGTCATGTGTAACATAGAATTCGTACCTCGTTCTGGTGATATTTACATGTGTGTGTTTTGTGGAGTTAGTGAGGATTACATTTAACCCTTCTAGGGCCCACGGACACTTTAAGTGCGGTTACACAAGGGCATTATAGGTTGGAACCTACTTTGGGGAGGACCCACGTGTGTAATCTTTTGTAATTTTCACTTATGACACAGCTCAACACACCATTTATTACCCTCAACATATTGTTCATGATATTCTTCCCTTATCATTATCCCTCTGAATCAATGTTCCTATGAACCATCACATAGCCTTTTTCTCCCATCCGAGGTCCTTATTGATAAATTCCACACCATCATAATTTTCGTGCCTTCAGAACCAGTTGAATTACCCTGGAACCCTATAACAATTGTCCAGATGTCCTTAGTTTACATCGTTTAATTTCAAAAGAAATATTAAAAATTTGGTACATTTTCTAAGTTCCCTAACTTCGATGAAAATATATATTCATGACCCCCCTGTGCTAATCACCATCATTTGCAACTGTTCACACAGGGGAAGTTTTTCAAATTCCTCTCTATGACTCACGATTGCACATCCCGTGCTTTCATATTCATAACTCGCTCACTGGTACTCTGATTTTTATTCCATTTGAATCTACTTGACCCCAGAGTATTCAGCTTAGTCGTGGGGGAGGGACACTTGCCGAAAAGTGCCTAACTTTTTTGAAATTTATCATCGCCCAAAGGACATCAATCAGGGTAATTAACTTTAACACTTAGACTAATTGTGCCTAAAAATCATATAATCCTTAGGTATACCAGGAAAATAAAAATGGAAACCACCTAAGTGACAAGACTCATTATTACAAACTTTCTGGCACGATCACACGTAATAACATAAGATCATTAATTAAGGCAAGTAGGAAGATATAACTTGACTTCAAAAATAACCTTAATAATGCTTGACCTGTGTGATTGTAGATGGCCCTGAAATGTGCATAGCAGGAGGGTCCTGCTCAAGGTGGAAAGAAACGATCTTGGAGAGGTGGAAAACAAGGTCCTACCAGACAACATGCAAAATATGAGGAGCAATCATTCAACATCCATCAAGATGAACCTCCTACCGAATGGTCTAGGTAGGCAGAAGGAGGAGCTGCTGTAGCACCTGAACTGGGACAACAATTCACGTTGCCCCAAGATTGTGTTTAGGATATCCATGAGAAGTCCACATTCTCTATAGTGATTGTGGAGTTAAACTTTGAATATTTTATAGAGTTCTCTCTTGAGGCTATTAGGGATCACCTCAAAGGATCTCCCTTATGGCCTATCCTCTCTGAAAGTGGTGCCTGGTACCTAGGAGAGATGTAGCAAGTTTAGCACAATAAGGAGCAAGGAACCACTGTTAATATTTGTGGTGTGATAGTTGACTTCTCTGCGCGAGCTATTTCAGAAGTGTTAAACCTTCCTAATACAGGGCCCCAAGTTGCTTGGTTATCCACCTGTTTAGACCCCGATGTGCGAAAGGATTGGTTGGAGAAGGCTTATGGCAAAGATAAAGCATTTGGTGAATTGATGATGGAAGAGAGGGTTTATTTCAAAATTGGGACATATCACCTCTTCCCCAAAAAGGGCTTGAAAAGAATATCCACGTATGCAGCTAGAGGATGTGCAATGTTTATGGAAAAGGTTAATGCTAACCTACCCCATCTATATTTGACGAAGATCCTAAGGCGGTTTGAAGAACGAAAGATAGGGAAGATGGCACTGCCTTTCCCCTGTCTTATTAGAAATCTTTTCCAATGTGCTGGTATTTGGGGATACACCAATGATGTCCTCCGAAAAGCCCAGACTGCTTCATATGCAGAATTGCTAAAGGCGCCAGCTCTAAGGAAAAGCACTAGTGAAGAGCTGGGACCAGAACAATAAGAAGAATAGATGGCTAGACCCAGTCAACCTCTAGCCATGGATCCCAGCCAACAACAAGAAGCAGGGCCTAGCACAAGCCAGGATCAGCTGCCACTGCCGTAAGACTACATACCATCGATGAGCCATCTTAGGGCCATCGCTGAGATGGTCAGTTGGGGAAGTCATGATGATGCAAACCTCTTCCATGTCATCGATGATGCCATATAGCCTATAGTTTCATTAGATTGCATAAGGGATGAAGTATCCATTCAAACAGGAGGAGGGAAAAGTAGATGGTCACAATAGATCTCAGGAAATGTGGCATCTTTCCAGGTGCAGTTAGAGATTGGTGAAGGGGCCATGGTGGTGGTCATGTAACACTAGAATTCTACAGGAGCTGCAGAAGTGGTCACAAACCACATCAAATAATCCTTTAATGTACATGTTGTGCCATCAGCAGATCTCTCAGGAGCATGGGATGCTCAAACTCTGGTTGGAACCTCAATGACTCCTGTGGAACATGAGGATGTACTTGATCAATTGCTACAAATAGGGCAAGTTCTAACATCCCTATTTGACATCCCTCAGGATGTCACAGCAATTCAATCGGACCTCATTTCCACAAAAGGGAAGCTGTTCTTATCAAAATTAAGGGCCAAACATGCTGAGGCTAAAGTGCAGAAACTACAAGAGCAACTTGTAGCCTTACAAGCAGCACATCGGTACCCTCTGCAATTTTTTCCCGCAGACCAGGTAGAAACTTTTAGAACTGAGCAACTAACTAAGCTAATTGCAAAGAATAAAATGGTGGCTAAAGAAAAAGAGAAGGTTGTTTGGGATGCCTCCACAGCAGAAGCACACACTCATGCGCATCTTAAGGCACTCAAGGCCTTAGAAGAAGAGAACAAGCAGCTGGTTGTAGACAACCTTCAGTTGACCACTGTAGAGAAACAAAAGACCATTCTCGATGAACACTTTCATTAGTTATGATAACAATTCATTCAGGTCAACCAAGATGTAAGCCGTTTAGCCAGAGAAAATCGAACCCTCTCAATGGAGGAGGTACGCACTATTCGTCAAAAGTTAGCAATTGAGATAAGCGCGTGGCAGAACAAGGCTAAACGACATGAGAAGTTGAAGGAGCACTTCTGTGATTAGGTGGGGATGTATAAACAAATCCTCAAAAAGGAAATCCATATGGCCAAGGCCCAAATCAACACTATCAGTGCTCAACAAACTGATTGGAGGGCCATATTGGACACCTAAGCCTTCGCCCATCAAGCGGAAGTTAAGAATCGATACCTACAGATTTAGGACTTGACAGAGTACATGGAGTTGGTAAACCTCAAATATGCCAACCTTGCCATGTTAACAATAGGGCGCTCGAGAACAGAGTTTGAGTAGCAAGTAGCTATCACCCACATCAAATACGAAGAAGAATTTGCAGAACCCAAGAAGTTGTTGGAAAAACTAGATATTGCAAATTCTGAACTTGAGGTGGTAAAAGCCAGCTACTAGGGACAGAAAGATGTCACAAATGACTTGGCTTGATGGCTAACAAATCTTCAAGAATACAAGGATAAAGCTACAGCCTATGAGGAGGAACGACGGGTATTCACAACTTGGTATGTCAAGGCCAATCAAATGTTCCCACAACTACCCTGTCTGTGGGAGGTGCCAACTCTGTCAAACATTGGAACACTAGCATGGATGGCACAAGATCCTTGGACTAAAGAGGAGAAGCTCCAAGCCATACTTCAGTGCCATCAAGCTTCAAAGCCTGGAGCACATGACAAAGGGAAAGTGCCAATGGAGGAGCCACCGCCACTAGGAACTACATGAGCTCCACGTTTTTGTAGTTGTAGCACTTTCTGTGTTGTGTCTTTCTTTTGTTTTCTTCCCACACTGCGGCATCATTTTATTTTTTTCCATCTAATAATCCCATACCTATCCATTTTGTAATCATTGTAACTCGAGCACGAGTTTTTATTCAGTCGTGGGGTAATGATGGGATGCGATATCGCATGGGCCGCAATATCGCATCTGCCGTGATATTGCATCGGCCGCGATATCGCATACGCGATATCACATCTCTCCCTACGATATCATGTACGTGATATTGCAGCCAACTGCCAGTTCTATAAATAAGAGGTAGCTCTCCCTTATTCAAGGGAAGAGAGTTAGATAGTAGCACAGCTCTGATAGTTTGATCCCTCCAAAGATAGACTATTTTCCTGTGTCTGCCTGCAGTGTGGTGAATGTAATTGTACAACATCCTTTATTCGAGTGTGATGTACTTGGACACGCACATGACCAGAAATAAAGATTGAGATTACTTCATCATTGCAGCATTCACTTTGTTTATATATTTATTTAAATGTTATTTACTACTTTCCTAATTAGTTCCTCTCACCCTTAAACTCCTAGTAACACGGAATGTGTACGACTTGATTACGAGCATTTAAGTGTGACTACTTGGTAACCCAATGGTGTACCTAGGATCTACGCTTGGTAATCCCAGTGGTAGTCATGCAGGAAGTCCAAGATGTATACGGATAATCAAGGAACGGATGCTCATCGCACTTAGGCTAGATTAGATTCTCTTACCCTTTTCCTCCTAGCTTAGTTAATCTTATTTTCCATTGTCTTCAGGAGTTGCATTAGGTTAGAACACATCATACGCCTCACTCTGGACTAAACCATATGTGACAAAGCTAATACTAGTCCAAGTGGGAAGATAGCAAACTGCGACCTAAGGCTAATTGTATAGGTGCCACAACTAGTCCATTTGCGGAGTTCAACCGGATCACACGTGAAAATGCTCGTATTCGTATGCTTGAGTGTAAGGGTACCTCGCCACTCATTAACAAGTATAAGATAAAATAGTTATACAAGTGGGTCCTTCCCAAAGCAGGCTCTAGTCCTTAATGGCCTTGTATAACCACACCTAAAAGTATTCTAAGGCACTTAAGAAGTTGAATGCAATGCATACCTATTTAGCAAAACACACATGTTAGTACCACCAAATTGAAAAAATAGCACTATGTTACACAAAATCACAATTATGACTATTCTTACAATGAGATGAAATGGACATAGAAGGGATTGCAGGAATTAAGACATAAGGTGTCCTACCATTGGCATAATGAATTCTTGCATTTTATTAGTGGTTAAAGTAATCATTAGCCTTTCTGTCTAAGATTGAAACCAAGTCCAAACCACATTCCAGTGACATCACATTGTTTCATCTCTTCAAATCACCACTGTAAGACTATCAATGTTGCAAGGAGTATCATCACTTGGCATATTTTCCAAGGGAGGGGTTTATTCATGGCACATTTTTATTTTGAGATTTCTGAGAAGTCACCTACCTTTAAGCATGGGTAACATTTCTTTCTAGTGGGACCCCCAGAAATTTATTTTGTGCTCTTTGTATATTTATCTATGTCAACCTTAACAAAGGACTACCTTCAAGCATGGGCAACATGTCTTTCTAGTGACATGGTAAGGAAACACTTATTTTACTCTTACTTCCATTTTTCATTAGATCTAGAAGGGTATAATACAATTTTAGCAACATGATAGAACTCACAACAATATTCCAAAAGAATCCACAAATCCCCTTGGTGTCACACCCTTAATATTCCCTCTTGGTTCTTCACTCATCTATCCAGGCATAATGATCATAAGTTTATTATTAGTTGTATGATAGAAAATGAATATCATTATGGCCATGGTACCTCTTATTAATGGAATGGATGGATGAATGTTATGATCTCACTATTCAAAAAATTGATCCCTCATGACATCATAACATAGAGAAATATTCATCTTATTAGACAACATCTTGCCTTTATTTGTAATGTGTCTTATTAGCAATCTTAAGTATTTACAAAGCATTTGAAAACAAAGTATCAAAAAGATGGAAAAGATAGGAAGAATTGTGAAAATGTGTCAAGAAAGAAAAACGTTAAAAGAATGGAAAATGTCAAAGAATTAAAAAATATATCAAAGAATGTCAAAAAATTAAGAAATAAAAAATGTGAAAGACTGAGAAAACATTAAAGAATGTGAGAGATATAAGAGAATGGGGAAAAAAGTATTAAGGAAAAGAAAAGGTAAAAAGAATTGTAAAACAAAAAATGGAAAAGCACTTATTAATTCCCAAAACAGGATAAGGCATCTCCCCCACGATTGAACTCATGGGTGAGTGTTCTAAAAATGCTCCCTAGATCTCTTGGATAATACGCTCTAAGTAGTTCACCTACCATCTTTATTGATTCAACTTTTCAATTATCATCCCAAGTAATCTTGATGGTAAGTGAATCATGATCATCTAAGTTTTTATTTTCTTTTCCTTTTGGTGTATGATTACAATTGAATGGCTTCATTTCCAATCTCTTAGTTGGAGTCATCTTCTTAGAATGGGAATTAGTACGTGAATTAGGTTGTTCCATGCATATCGTAAATGATTTTCAATTCTCAGTTAGTTACCATAGGGTGTCTTTTGCTTTAGTGGCTCTTGCTTTCTCTTGTACACACACTTGTTTTTCATATTTTTTGTGGACTTGTGTAATGATTATGTTAACATTTTGAAGTGTCAGTCCATGACTGCACACTTTGCTTTCAGTAGTAATGCATGGAATCCGTTGTGTATGTATGGCTTTGTGCATGTCTTCCTTAGAGATTTCAACGAATAACTATCTCATATTTAACTTAGCATCAATTGTGCAAAGCCATTATCTCCCCATGATAATTGAAAATTCCTTGCCATCATTCTTCACATCGATTACTAGAAAGTTTGTTGGCTAGGACCACCCATTAATAGTGGTCACTACATTTTCTATATCTTCCAAAGGAATGACGATAGACTAGTTTGCAAGCTCCAACTTAATGTTGCACTCCTTCAATGGTGATAGATTCCATGCTTGATATGTTTCGTAAGAGATCAAATTTACCTTGGAACCTTTGTCTAATAGAGCCTTGCATGGTAGATTTATAGCTACTTGTAGATAAATCAAAGGAACTTCTGGATCAATTTTCTTCTTAGGGACTATCCTTGCCTTAATCCAATGAGATATTGTTTGAATAAGTATGATAGTTATGATATTTGAACTTAATGAAGTTGGAAGGTTGTTGTATTGAGAAGGATTTGATGTATATAGGATGGAAGTAGATGTGTTCCCCATTCATTAAGTCTTTTCTAGACTTGTTCTAAAGAATAATCATTTCTTGGGATGATACTCGTAGGTGACCATCTCCTCATGCATATTAACTACCCTAATAGCATTCTTCTATTGTGGTTGTGACAATAGTTCCCCCTACATAACAAGAGGTGGCACTAGTGGTAGAAGATTTAAGTGCTAATTAGAATGACCAGTTGTTTGTGGATGCACATATGAGTTTTGTTTTGTCCTTGGAGGCATTGATCTATGGTATTCCACTAGATAGTATTGTGAAGTCTAAGCAGTTGCATTACTAGATGATACTGGGCATTGGACAAAATATCTATATGGATTTGGCTATCTGTATGGATATTGTTGGTGAGATGGTGACATAGCCCATGATTAAGGCTGTTGCCACTACTAATAATAGTGCTCCTATAGCAATAGAAAAGCTCCACTAGGATAATACATTAGTTGGAGGTTCTGTTAGTAGTTACCTTAAGGATAAGGTAACCATTTGGGCATCTATCTTTTAATAAATTTGGGGTTGAGTGTGTATGCCCTTGTCTCTTGTAGATGTGTCATGATTGGACAACATACCTTGGGATGTTTGTACTGACACACAATGCAACCTTCTTCATCTATGGAGCTAGCAGCTAAGCACTCAGCCATTGAAGAAACTTTTCCTTTCCATCCAAATTCTTTCTTCTTCCTCTTATCCTTGCCTTTTCCAAAGTCTTACTTGATTCCTTCCTCCATAATCTTTAATGCAGTTGTAAATTTTTCATCAATGGAATCCCACATTTTCTCTACTTTGGTTGTAATGTCATTTACAAATTTTCAGATCGATAGTCTTTTTCTAGATAGCCTAATCCAAGGTTTCCTTCTCTTATGTATCACAAACTCATGCATCTCTCTTTCAGATTGATGAGTCTCTATTATAATCTTTAGCTAATTTCCTTTTTCTTAGCTCATCCTCTTCCTTTTCCACTTGATCAATTAGTCTTTGGATGCGATGGACGGTCATTTCCGATAATCTACCTTGGGTGTAAACCCCTAGAGTTTCTCTAGCTTTACTCTACAGCCCATCTACAATGTGTCTACATATTCCCTTGGTGAAAATCTGTGGCCTAAGAATCTATTCAATAGTGAATAGCATTTACTCATTGCTACATCAAGGGTCTCCTAAGTCCCTTGCTTCCATCCCTAGAATTTTTTTCTTAAGTTAGACACTCCTGAATAAGTTTGATATTTATCATTGAAGAGTTCAAGCATGGTACTCTAGCGTCTGATTAATTCAGGTTCCAGTGATCTGTACTAGCTCTTAGCCACCTTTAGAAGTGTTCTAGGAAACATCTTCAACTTTTGCTAGTCACTTTCGATGTTTTGTAGGGCATAGGCATTGTGGAAAGCTTGAAGGTGATGTTGTGGTTCAACATTATAGCCACCTTCAAATCTTGGCATGTTGTTCATGTCTAATTGTTTGATTTGGCTATCCCTCATGTGCCTAGTTGGGATGTGAACAGCTTTCTAAATGTTAATCATGTTGCAAGTTATCATTAGAGGTTCATCATCATGATTGGGTTCATGCACTCTGTTGTAGTAGTACCTCCTTTTGTGCTCATCCCTTTCATGGTGTCTGTGATCCCCTCATCTGTGTTGCTCATGTTCTTCATCTTCTAAATCAGATTATCCTGAATATCGATCATGATGATCATGGTAGTCATGAGTTCTCCTCTCTTCCCTATCATGGTCCTTGTACTTTCATCTTCTTCTTTCAGAGCCTTCTAATGATTGTGAGGATGCAAATGAGGTAGTAGAAGAATGGTGTTAGATGGTCCTCCTATGATGACTCTGATGTTCATCCCTATGAAATTTAGCAGGAACTCTTGGCCTTGAGTCTTGCTTATACCTTGAGTCTTTTGCCTCCTACCTGAGCTTTTGTGCTAGTTCAAAGTGTGATTTATTCTTGATAAGTTCATCTAGTTGAATAATAGGAAATAGACGTCTATGGTTGAAACTCATGATTGTGGTGGAGCTATTCAGCAATGAGCTCATCTCCATCAAGCTCCTCCAAGATAACTATAGAATTGACTATTTTTCCTTTGTCCTATTCATGCCTTACTTCCATAGCATGATCTTTCCTTAATTTCTCCTTAGTAGGTTCATATGGATGGGTCATATATTTGGTTTCATGATACCCTCTACTAGCTTCACTTAGTCTCATTTCCTTGAGAGCAATTTGGAGCATAATAGGTGCTAAACGTTTTGGTGGTGGAATAATGTTTCCTTCTAGAACTCTCCACCCAACTTGCCCATCCTGATGAAAGATGAATGTGAAATTGAGATAGTAAGGATCATGACAAGCATATGAGATCCTTATCTACATCAGCATACTCCAGTCTTCTTCTTCTTCAATTCTATCATTGCTTCTCCTTGGTACCCTATTAGGTGATGTGGTATTCTTGTTTGAAGCCATGTTATATATTATTAGATGTTTATTTGAAGTGTGATTTTCTTAGGATTATGAAGTTAGACTTTATGTTTCAAATACAATGAACTTTAAGAAATCAATTACTAAGCATACATTGACTTGTCCCTGGGAATTGTGCCAATGATGAGTAGTCAAGTAATCCAACACCCAACCATACAAGTTACAAGTTTTTATGCATAGCCTAATCATAATCTATAAATGAGGCAATGTGATTATGCTAGTAATTGGTTTAAGTTTACGATCATTGTCTTCCCACGTGAGTTAGTAAAATCTATGAGTATGGTTTAACTCATGGTGAGGTGTATGATAATTGATGTTATGTAGGCCATCTTACTCCTAGTAAACATAAGGTAAATGAAAGTGGTTCATAAGTCTAAGTAAATAGTAAATAGATCTAATCCATCCTAGGTGATGGATATCTATTCCTGATTCTTCACACATGTCTTAGACTTATGTAATCATTACTAGGATTACCAGGTACTTTGCTATTGGGCAAACCAAGCGATAGTACTATTTGGTTAGCAAACGATCACACTCTACACTCAAAATTAGTTGTATCCATTTCACTTAACAATAGTAAAAGTAAAGTTCATGGGAAAGTAAAGAGTAACTAAGAAAATAGTACTTAGCAGGCTAAGTAAAAATAGTAAGCATTATTTTAGGTAAACAATAAAGAAGCTAAGTGGATGTTGCAATGGTAAAAAGTAATCTCGATCTTTATTATCGTTCATACTTGTGTCTAAGTACAAGATGCTCAAATAAAGACTCTGTACAATCACTAAACACCACATTGTGAGCACACTCTCTATTGCTAAACTATGAAAATAAATTGCAAGAGCTTCAGTAAGGTTGGAATGAAATTATTTTTTGGACCGTGCACCTAAGTATCATATTTATAACTCAGCACATTTCTACAATATTGAACATCCGACATCATAGCTTGTTCCTTGATATGAGGTACACAATACCGTGGCTTTGATATTAGATGCCCAATATCATAGCCACAAAAAATGCAATTTATCAATGTCTAAGTGAAGTGTAGCATAGTAGTCCTATTTTAGGCTAAGTAATTAAAGAGTGAAGCTTAATTTCTTGAATTATTTATTTAATGAGAAGAGTGTTTGTATGTTAAAAAGTGCAATTGGTCAAGGCCTCCTCCTTATGAATTTTTTTTCATAGCTTTTTTGAAATGCCCTTTATACCCTAATGATTTATGCAATGTTGTTAGAACCTAAATAACTTATGGCTATATTAACTTTTGTGAACATCTATAAAAATGCTTGTCTAGTATTTTTGCAGAGGTTGGTTGTAAATTTACAATTTCTCAATTGTTACATTATTATAGCTATGTTTTCTAAAGCATTATATTGGTTAAAAAAATGGTTTCTCCATTTATTAAAATTTATGATACTTTGAGTTTCTTTATTTTTGCTTGACATGTGCAAGCATGGAGAGATTTATGTTACAAAGCATATTTGGAGATTAGTTGTAAATATTTTGGAAGATCCAAAGAATCGTTTGAAGATATCTTCAACTCCCATGCATAAAGACACATGGCACCCATGCTTCACTTCCTAAGACACATGGTAGCCATGCAGGAGGAGAAGAACGTAAGGGCTATAAAAGCCCATTCACATAGATGAAGAGGATATCAGCAAGAGAGGGGAAAGCAAAGTCTCGTGGCTTCTCTCTTTTGCTTTTCATATATTTTTTCCTCTTCCCTTCTTTCTTTTCTTTTCTTATTCGATCCCACCATCTCCTCATCCTATAGTTCTTCTCCCTTTCAATATTAGTGTTGTTGTTTCCATGTGCAACTCACTACTTGGTGTTAGTATTGTTACTTGCAATTGGTCTTTGTTGGATGCTTATTTTTGTTGCTACCATTTATCATTACTAGATGGTGTTGTTGTCTACAAGCTATCAATGCTACTTATTGCAACTGCTATGTAGAACTGCCATGGCTACTTGTAGCCATTAATGAATTTGCTAAGTTCTTCCTTTTCTTTTCTTCACGTCATTTTTTTAACATTATGATCTTTCTAAATTATTCCATCTTCAATATTTTAGTTTGAAAATAATTTAATATATTCAAATTTAGTGATTTTATTTAAATTATTGGTTACATTCCTCTTCCACTGAGACTATTCTCGAGCTAGCCATGCCCATAAGCAAGGTGCCCTAGGCAATAGCCTTGCCAAATCATGCTCCTTAAGGGGCATTGTGCATTGGTTTCCCATATGGCCCAAAATTTTCACATCAACATTTGCTTTTATGTTCTTCTGAAAATATTAATTTTATTAAGGAGTTGAAAGTTAGAAAAGATTTGATGGAGTCTTGCCATCATCATGTTAAGTTTTTATTGCAAATTCCAATTGTTTCTCAAACAACAAAAAATAAGAATAGAAAAAAAAAATGTCAGTACAAACTCACCTCAGCAATTAAGGAAAAATATATGAATGCAACACATAACAAATGGGCTTTTGAAAAATGACATAAGGAGCTTAAACAAATTTTTCTTGCAGCAAGTAAGCAAGTTGTGCATTCACAACAACAAGGTATTCAAAAGACTTGGTTTGATGAAGATTACATGTAGGCTAGGCAGAATATTAAGAATGCAAATAAGAGTCATAGAAAAAGTTTAGTTAAGGAGTATAAATGATCTTTTTAAATATTAAAGCACAATTTTACTAGACAATTTTACAAGACAACAATCACACCTATTATCTTATATGGTACTAAATGATGGTACAAGAGAAGCAAGAACAACAAATCAGTGTCAAAAATGTGAATGCTTATGGATGTCAAATGTTAATGGAAGAGATAAGTTGCATAATAAAAACATTCAAGGATGACTTAGAGTGGCTTCTACTTTAGAAAATTTATAGGAGTTAAATAGTTCAAGCAGAGAAGATAAGATGAGCCTAAGGTTGCTACATTACTGCACCAAAAAGGTCATAGAAAGCAAGACAAAAAAAGAATAGGTTAAAAAATCATTGAAAATGATACTAAGAAGTTGTAAATAAAAAAAGCTTCATGTCTTCATATAGGTGAATTGCTAAAAAGAACTTTAGTAACTTAATCTTATTTTGTTGAGACAAAGCTAAGATGATGATGGTTTTGATAACTAGTGAATCTCTGCTAATAGAATTTAAATTTACCATTTTTATACATGACACATCATCATATTGAACTTATCCATGCACCAAAGTCCAACATTCCTTTCTTTAAGAATATTGCTTTTCATCTTATATTCACTATCACTTAGCCGTGTAATTTTAAGTCATTAGTCATACCCCATATAGTGATAAGGTTGAACCAAATTTCAAGCTAACATCACTCATGGCTTTCAATATCTGCCAAACTCTTCTCCATATATATTTTTTATTATTACTCTTTACCATTTAAACAATTAAAGGTAGAAGTTATTTAAGGTTGACCTTGACTTAGATTTAAAAAGAATTTCTTTTGCTAATAAAAAAGTATTTTAAGGTCATCATTTAAAGTCATGGTAATGTGCTAGTCACAAATGGTATTTCAGGTCACCCTCACGTTGAGATGTTTACTTTCCAAATCATAAAAAATTTGGATTCTATACCATAAAGCCTAAACTTTAGCTCATCGGTAGAAGCTCCTAAGATCTACCTTACTTAGTATGAGAAACCATGTGGATCACAAACGGTATTTTATTTAACTTTGCCTGAGGCTAATCCACTTTCAAAACTTTGACGAATTTACTGGGCTTCATATAATTTGTTATGCACTAGTGGTAGTCGCCGATGGCATTTTATTAAATTTTTGCCATTTAAAATATTGATGGTGTAGTTCATTTTCAACGTACCTTCCATATCAAAGCACTCATTTTTTCTCCGAACAAAGCTCTTAACTTTAACGTATCAATTTTGCTGCACGCTCCCGTCGTGTTTATACACACAATTTCGTGAAAACTATCGATAGCAATGGCATTAGTGAACCACAGCAAGGCCAATGAAGTGGTAATGGTAACGATAATGTTGCTTTATGATGCCGTTAACGAAGTGGTAATGGTAACGATAATGTTGCTTTATGATGCCGTTAACGAAGTGGTAATGGTAACGATAATGTTGCTTTATGATGCCGTTAACGAAGACTTTGACATCCGTCCTTTCGTATTATTTCTTTTCAAATATCCCACATTTTTTCTACTAAAAATCTTACTACTGAAACAAGAAAAGTTCCCAGCCTTTCATCTACTACGTTCTTTTAGCATCATCCCAGTTGTCCGTATTCCCATCTTAATCCTTGATGGAAAAAAGGAGTGTAATTCTTAAACTACTTTAGAAGAGTCTAGCAAAGACTTTGACAAAGCTACTTACTCTATATGATTTCTTTTCCAGACGTCCATGGTGTTAAGTCATTTTCAGGAAATTTCTCCAAGCAAGTTGTTGCAGTAGATCTTCTAAGGTCATGGAATTTTCACCGAGCAAATTTTTCATTCATTGACTTAAATATCAAGGTGTCAATCATTAAGTCATTTTCAGTACACCCTCTATTTCAACTTTATACAGCTTTTTTTAATCAAATTGTTTCATCATTTTCAGTATACATTTCATTTCATTTTAGTGTCATAAAATTTTCTCCAAGCAAATTTTTCATTCCCTAATTAAATATCAAGGTGTAAATCAAGTCATTTTCAACGGACCCTCTATTTCAACTTCATAGAATTTTCTTCAACCAGATTGTTCCATCATTTTAAGTATACCTTTCATTTCAAGGTCATAGAATTTTCTCCATGCAAATTTTCCATTTCCTGAATTAAACGTCAAAGAGTAAATCATCAAGTCATTTCTTTTAACTTCATAGAGTTTTCTTCAACCAAATTGTTCCATCATTTTTAGTATACTTTTTATTTCAAGGTAATGGAATTTTCTCCAAGCAAATATTCCATTCACTAAATTAAATATCAATGTGTAGCTCATCAAGTCATTTTCAGGAGACACTCTATTTCAACTTCATAGAATTTTCTTCAACCACATTATTTCATTATTTTCATAATATCTTTCATTTCAAAATCATAGAATTTTCTGTAAGAAAATTGTCTCATTATTTTCAGCAAAGCCCATTTCAAAATCTTAGAATTTTCTACACTAGATCATAGATGAATAAGTAATTTTGCATTAAAAAGAAGCACCTATGAATTTCTTCAATTATAGTTAATATGTCATTAAGAAATTACTTATTCAAAGAGAGAAGCCATGCCCTTGTATCCTGGGGTACATAAACTTCTTCACAATCAACCTAAAGTTAGAAGAAAACCGTTAAACGTAATTCCTGAAACGTCACTTTCGCGTCAAACGTGGATTGCTAAATCCGAATCCTGACAAACACGTTGCAAGATTTTCGTCTCTACGTGCACGTCGGGACGGTTGACGGAGTTCCAATTTCCAAGTCAAGTCTGAAAGAAAGAAAGATTGATTTTGACAAATATGCTCCACTGAGTAACAATGCAGAATAGGGGCGCAGCCGGTGTTGACTTTTAGCAGCCATTTTTTTAGTACTCCCGAGTACGACATAGAATGCCCCTCAATCCATTGCATCGCAAGACATCAATTCCACGCGTTTCCATTTTACTATTTACCATCGATTCATACTTTCCACTTTTCTCCGGTAGGCTGTGGTTATTTTATTGCTTATGTACGGTTGATACATGAATAATTATTAGTTAAAAATAAAAGAAAGGTTAAAGCATCATTTTATAAAAATAATTTTTATTGTTTATACTTTCTTTTTTCTTAGTGAATTAATTATTGGACTGTTTACTAAATGAATGATTTTTAATTAAAAAATTGAATAATAAATATTAAAGCATCATTTTATAAAAGGTGTTTTTATTATTTATGTTTTCCTTTCTTTCTCTTGTATTTTATCTTATCGTTATTCTTATTTGTCAATCAATTATTGAACTTTTTACTAGATGAACAATTGTTTTTAGCAGAATGGAACCTTTGACTTGGGTTTTTAGGCTAAGACTCTTACCACTAGTGATGACCAGTGAGGTACCCCTATGTCCAACCATACGAATCACTAAGGCGTTCACACATGATTCGGTTGAATTTCGTGGACCTATAGTTCTTCAGTGCGTTAACTCTTATAGGAAGTGAAATGGGCATTGAGAACGGTCATTGTCTTCCCAACTACACTTATGAAGCTCAAGGATATGGTTTAAGTGTAATTGAGGTACATGATTTTTATCATTTTATGCTTTATAAATTTAATCGCCTATACCAAGAATGAAAGGTAGAGTAATTTAAGATCTAATTCATTTATTACTTAGCTAGCCTAACACATGTACCTGTCCCACTTTCTTAGACACATCCTGAACATGTATATTGTTGTTGGGCTATCAAATGTTAAGCGTTTCTGGGTTACCAAGTGCTACACATATGTTTGAAGTAGTTGTGCTTGTGTTCATTAACAACTGGAAATTAATTGCTTAATTTAAATGCATTAAAGTAAAGTGCATGAAATAAAGTGCATTAATGAAAATATTAATCTATTCTTAGTGCTGCAAGGATTATCAAAAGGGGTCATTTTTATTCCTGTCACACTGCTGTGCTCAGGTACATTAGTGTTCAAACAAAGATCCATACACACTTAGACACTTGTTGTAGTCACTCAGAAAATATTCTAACTTTGGAGAAAACAAACTGCAAGAGCTTTGCTATTCTATGCAAAAACTATGAAAAACTTCTATCCAAATTATGAGCTCGAGCACTATATTTATATGTTGGTATATACATCGCAATATCGGATATTTGACATTGCTTCTTGAGCTCCAACATCAAATACTTGTTGAGGCTCCGATATCGAATATATTTGATATCGGAGCATGTGAAAATGTGATTCATCATACCCCCATGACTGAGTGAAAACTTGTCCTCAAGTGAAGAAGAGAAGGAACAAGTTCCGTATAAAATATTGGGAAGGTGTGGAATTATTAACTGACATACAAATTGACTCAGATGAAACAAATAGACTTTGAGTACCCAAGTGTACAAATGTACAATTTTTTACAAAAATGGACGTTCATGATAAGAGAAGTGAACATCCGAGATAAAACTGACATCCAACACCTCTTGGCAGCTGAAGAGTGAAAGAGAAGAGCCAATGATCATGAATAGTCCTCATCGTGTGGTATTGCTACATCATCTTTGATGAAGATAGTCTTGCTTCCAATCCATGCTTCCTACTACAATCACAATAAAATCAAAAATTAATGTGCAATATGTAACACATAGGTATTAAGTACCTTATCTCATCGGTGGTTATACTCAGCTTGGTTGTGATTGTGGTAGATTGATTCCTTTAGGAGTTGATGAGTGGCGAGGTACCCCTACACTCAACCATACGAATACAAGTGTAGCATGCGCGATCTGGTCAAACTCCACAGACTAAGTGCCTACACGCCTCATGGAACACTTAGGGTTAATCATTCGTTGTCTTCCAAGACTTACTTGTAGTTTTCACAGTTGTATGGTTAAGTAAGTCTGAGGTATATGATTTTTATTGTTTTCTGTTTTATCTCCTATGCTATTGAGGTGAAGGGTGAAGAGACTAATTGACTAACTCTAACTAACTAACTAAGCCTTAATTAACCTAGCGTCAGCATCCGTTCCCACTTACTGTTCACACCCTGAACCGATGCAACCTTGGTTACCAAACGCTAGTCGTTGCTGGGATCACCAAGCGTAACATNACAAACTTGTGTTTAGGTACAATGTCTACTCGAATAAAGATCTGTTCACTTTGGAGTTCCTACTGTAGGCATATGGAAATTAATCTATCTCTGGAGAGGTAAAACTACCAGTGTTTCACTATGGTCTAGGCCTAGATTAGGAAACAAGGGAGAGCCGCCTCTTATTTATAGACTTTGCAGCACACTGCGATATCGTGTACGCGATATCGCAGGGGACGACGCGATATCGTGGCCCATGCGATATCGCATCCCATCATACCCCCATGACTAAATGAAAACTCGTCCTCGAGTTCCTTACAATAATATCGGGAAGGTATGGGATTATTGACTCAAATGGAACTAATGGGGTGATATGTGAATGGATCATCATTACAAGACAAAACAAAACTGGTGGTCATGACAACAAGAGTGAACACCTTATTACATTGACATCAGGCCTCATTTGGTAGCTGAGAAAAAGAGAGAGAGAGAGAGAAAGAAGTTTTGTTATTGCCAACGCCAAGATTACGCCTTTTGTTGTCCATCCATAAGCACACCATCGATCTGGTTCCTTGCATAGCTGCTTTAGCATCGATCCATTCCAAGTGTTCCCTCCAGATCTGGTCCATTGTTGCATGATCGTCATCTGCACACACAACACAATCTTATATTAGCAAGGATAATTGAATCGTCATGTAATTGATACCTTGCTTCAGTGAAAGGTCCATTGGTTGAGTTGTGGTATGGATGATGCGGATCTAGAGATATATTAATGATGACTACCAAAGGTGTAGGGGCTAGGAGAAAATCGAAAAAATTGGGCCCCATACCCCCATGACTAATCACGAACCTCCAGTAGCGATAGAATGGAGAAAGAATAAGAACAAGAAGATGGAGAAAAAGAGACAACTAGGACATCGATGAAATGGATGTCAAGAAGGAAATGAATAAAATAAACTAAATTGCAAAAATGTTAGGGAAAATAATTTAACTGGTGCACTAAATAGGAATGTCAGTGGGTCCTCCCCAAAGTAGGCTCATGAGCTTAATGCCCTGACAATCCCACATTCAAAGAGTTCGTAGGCTTTAGGAATGTCCTTCGGAACAAGAGTTAAAGTCTTAACCACAAGAATTTATTGAAAAGAAAACAATGCGTCAACCAAAATATACACTAATGATACAATTGGCAATGAGGTGAACAATGGAGAGAATGATGGAGAGAAGAGAATGTAATGGAATCCCAAGAACAAGGTGGTGTACAGCCCTTTGTGGAGTTAATGATTAATGTGACTTGGTAAATCTCATTCCAACTCTAGCCTCAAACAAACCACATCTAGTGACTTCACATCAATGCATTCAGCCAATCCATCCACTTGAATAACAAGAATGCATCTCCAAAGAGCCACCACCATTCCGACGAAACGAAGGAGGAGAGAATGAAAAGCAAGAAGGGCCTTAGTTAGAGGGAACATTGTTAGTTCCATAACCAGTGCTTGTAGCCCAAGGGATTACTTTTTCTAAGGGGTGTGCTTTGAATTCTCACTTTGTTTTTTTTTCTGTTTTATATGTTTATGCATGAGAACCACACCATGCAAAGACTTCTTATTTTTATTTGCTCAGCTTCCCAATAATTGAGTAACATCGAAATGGTAAGAAAACTCAAGAAGAAAACATCCAAGAACCCCAAGAGAATGACCAACACAAATGCATCAAGTTCCCTTGAAGTCACACCCTTTTCAATCCTTGAGTCCTTACTTAGTTTGAGAAATGCCGAGTCACCGATTCATTATAGTTCTTATTAGAAAGGGACTGTACATTTCCAAGCCAAGAGAGACCATAGAATTCTGTTGATGGTTGGATGAAGTGGACTCATTGCCTATCATATCAAAAGAAACATACCTTAGTATCAACATCATAACTTAAAGGTAAAAACCAAACATTAGCAATCAAGTGGAAAAACAATTCATACCATCATGAAGAACACTTATTGGGTGAAAAACTTACAAGATGGATAACACACACACAAACACCACAAAAAATGAAAGAGTATAATGATGTTGTAAAACAAAAACAAGAAAAGTTAAAGAAATTTGTAAAACAAAAATGTGCAAAAAAAAAATGTGTAAAACAAAAATATGTAAAAAAAAAATGTGTAAAACAAAAACTAAAAATAACTGAGGGACTCCAATGATCAGCATAGGTGGCCATCTCCCCCATGACTGAATGGAAAGGGAGAGATCTGAAATAATGAACGCTTGTTTGAATTTCTTAGAAGTGTCCAACTTCTCCCAATTGATATTTTCAGGTTAAGGGGTGAAAGTTTGCGACACTCATACTCCAATGTATCTATGCTCTCGTTGTGGGCATGAGTTGTTCCCCTAGTTTGTTCCATGCATGTTGGTTGATTACTCTTCCATTTAGCTATCAACCATGGGGTGCCCACTTGTGTGGTTGCTACATACAGGCATCTTTGTATGTTGTCCTTTGGTGCACATCGGTTACATGGAAGAGATGTTGAGCATTCTTCCATGTCATCACCCTCTGAGTCATTGTATGTGATGCATGGAACCTTCCTCTTCTTGATCTTTCCATACATGTTCACCTTAGATATCTCCAAGGAAAGATCGTAGATCCCTAGGCATGCGTCTACTGTACTCAGCCAAGCCCTTCGCATTATAATTGGGAAGTTCCCTTTGTTACTATTAACTTCAATCACCAGGAAATCAACTGGGTATGACCAACCACACACAGTGGTAACTATGTCCTTCACCATTCCCAAGGGAATGGTGATGGACTAGTCAGCCAGCTCTAGTTGAATGTTGCTCTTCTTGAGTTAGGGTAGGTTCCAGGCTTAATACATTTCTCGTGATATTAAGTTGACTCCGGAACCTGAGTCAAGAAGAGCCTTATGTGGTTCATTCCCGGTGACTTGTAGATAGATTAAGGGGCTTCCAGGATCAGAGAGTTTCCTAGGAAGGTGGCCTACCTTGATCCAGTCGGTTACGGTATGCGTTAACATAACTGTATGCATAAAGCTCTATTTTTGGATGGAAGGGGGCTCTGAAGTCTTGTATGTTGGAGGAGCGTGCATAGACTCAACCGCTTATTGTTATGAGAGCTTGTCTAGGTTTTTGGTTCTGAAGAAAGGTCTTCTCTTTTTGCGATTGTCAAAACTAGCAGTGGGTTGAATGCTTACAGCTCTCGTAGCATTACGTTGTTGCAGTTGAGGGGGGAGTTCCCCTTGCATTGTTGGAGCAAGTGGTATGGGAACTACCAGTGGAAGAGAGGCAAACAGATTTGGAGGATGGCATGTGTGTGGAGTGTCTCCCAGAGGAGAAGGAGTCCTTCTAAAGTACTCCAGAATTTGGTAGTGATGTTGGGGAGTTGTGTGACCCATAGAGTCACTTGGAGAAACTGGCTGCTACACATAATAGCCATAAGGATCAGGTTTCTGGTAAGGGTATTGTTGTCTCGGTGGTGCATCCCCCATGACTATGGATGTTGCCACTGCTGATGCTGCCCGATGGGTTGTGGTGGAGTTCCACTTGGATAGTACGTTAACGGTTGGTGGAATTTTCTTGGGTTACCTTGAGGATAAGATAACCTTCGGGGTGTCTATCGTTGGTTCAGTCTTGGGTTAAGTGCATATACCCCAGACTCTTGTAGATGTGAGATGGTTGGACAACATCCCTTAGGATGATCATATTGGTAGATCTCACATCCATCGTCATTATCTATGTCAGAATCCACAACCTCATTGAAGATGGTTATTTTTCCCTTACCCATGTTATGTGCAGGGCCTATATCTCTCCGCTTTTTCTTGTCTTTGACACTACTTCATTCCTCCTTAGACTCCTCTATAATTTTCAAGACAATTTCAAATCTAAAGTCTAAGGAATCCCACAATTGATCCACCTTAGCCGATACTTCTATTGTTAGCTTTTAAATCGGTAAGGTTTTTCTGTTCACCAACTCTTCAAGTGGTGACTCATCCTCCTCATCACAAAATTTCACTCCCTTCTTTCGAACGAAGGGATCACGGTTATATTCTTCCACGCTCTCTCTTTTTCATAGCTCCCCTTGTTATTTGGCTACTTACTCCAACAATCGATGAATTTCATGGGATCTAAGTTCGGATAGTCTCCCTTGGGCATAAGTCCCAAGGGTTCTCCTAGTCTCATATCTTAGCCCATCTACGATGTGGAAAAGTTGGTCCCATTGTGCATAACCATGGCCTGGGCAACAATGTAACAATGCATAGTTTCGTCCCATGGAAGCATCCAAGGGTTCATGATTACCTTGTTTCCATCCTTGGATCTGCTTACATAAGTTAGACACTCTGGAGTATGTTTGATATTTATCGTTTAAGAGTTATAGCATCTTACTTTACCTCCTAATGGTTTCTGGTTGTAAGGACTAGTACCAACTCTCTACTTCCTTGATGAGTGTCCTGGAAAACAACTTTAATTTCAGCCACTTGTTCTCTATGTTTTGCAAGGCGCAAACATCATGGAATGCCTGTAAATGATGTTGTGGATTAGCATTATATCCCCCTTCAAAGCATGGGATATTATTCATATCTAATCATTTGATCTGACTATCTCTTTGATGCCTTGTCGGTATTCTCACTGCCTCTGTTATATCAAACATACTTTAGGTTGCAAGTAGGGGCTCATCATGATCATCTCTTTCATGATGTCTATGGTGTCTACATTGTTCCCTACTTTCCCTTCGTTCATGTCCTTGTCCTCTCTCTCGACTCTCTCGTCGAGGTTTCTCATTTTTCCTACCTCTATCCTCACTGCTATGTTCTTGATGGCTGCATCCAGATGTGGAAGGAGAGGGTGAATGATGTGATGAAGGAGAAGAAGAAGGAGAACCATCGTCATGATGATGTTTCTTACCTTCTCTTCGGCTGCTACGGCCCCGATCGTGATGACGATCTAAGTGCCCATTCTTGTCATGTGTTTTTTTCCCTCAGTGAACAGTTGGCATTCATGGGGATCAGAACCAGGGTTGTGTATCGTAAAGCATAGGTTCTGATACCCCACCTCCTCACTATCATTAGGAGGGGGAACATCATTCGATAGAGAACCCGTTATAAGTGGTTCACCATTGCCGATTTCACTTAGGACGTGCGGGACCCCTTTTCCCTTCAACAATGTATGATGACTCTCCTATCGTGAGTCCCTGATACATTGTGCTACTATGGAATGATAATCCCTTATGTCAAAGTCATCTATAATGTATTCAGCATAGAGCTGTGTCATGCCTATTTGTGCAAGAGCACGAATAAGCATGTTTGTGACTAACTGATCTGGGGGTAACATGATGTTACCTTGCAAGTCTCTCCATTGCAGCTGTTCATTTTGATGGAGGATAAATGTAAAGTTTGGTATGTACTCATCGGGATGAGTATATACAACTCGGTATTGTTGAGGAACTGGTGAATTTTGGTTATGTATTTTAGACTACTGACTATGTCTTGTATGATCCCTAGGTGGTGAATTGCTTTTGTTAGAAGAAGACATTGTTATTTACCGGTATGCTAATTAACTGTTATATAATTTTTCGTTAATTAACCCCAAGGGTCCGTTAAAGCTCCTGCCGATGTGAGTGATCTCCTATGTTCTACTTAGTGCACAAACACGTAGTCCTCGGCAACGGTGCCAATGATGAGTGGTGAGGTACCCCTACACTCAACCATACGAATACAAGTGTAGCATGTTCGATCCAGTCAAACTCCGTAGACTAAGTTCCTACATGCCTCATGGAACACTTAGGGTTAATTATTCATTGTCTTTCTAGACTTACTTGTAGTTGTCACCGTTGTATGGTTAAGTAAGCTTGAGGTATATGATTTTTATCATTTTCTGTTTTATCTCCTATGCTATTGAGGTGAAGGGTGAAGAGACTAATTGACTAACTCTAACTAACTAACTAAGCCTTAATTAACCTAGCGTTAGCATCTGTTCCCACTTGTTGTTCACACCCTAAACCGATGTAACCTTGGTTACCAAATGCTAGTCGTTGCTGGGATCACCAAGTGTAACGCACATGCTCGAAGTGGTCGTACTGAGGCACTTAACTATAGTGAAGGGTTGAGAGAGATTTAATAACTAATAAAGTAATTAAATGATAAATAGTAAATAATAATAAATAAAGTCCTAATTAGCCTATTCCATGCACTACAAGGTTTATCCAAGAAGTTTTTGTTTATTGTCGTACACAAACTTGTGTTTAGGTACAATGTCTGCTCGAGTAAAGATCCGTTCACTCTGGAGTTCCTACTGCAAGCACATGGAAATTAATCTATCTCTGGAGAGGTAAAACTACGAGAGTTTCACTATGTTCTAGGCCTAGATTAGGAAACAAGGGAGAGCCACCTCTTATTTATAGACTTGGCGGCGCACCGCGATATCGTGTTCCATCAGGAGTGTTAGAGGAAAGACCGAAAAATAAGGTAAAATAGCTAAGCAGTTCATTAAATTTAAAAAATTTCAAATGGGATGAAATACTTGAAGAGAGTGTAAGAATTCACAACAATAAAAAGGAAATTTTACTGAAAAATTTTGTGAGGATGTGCACAATTGGATGTCATTAATGAGGTAAACAAAAGGATTTGATTGTAAGAGTGTCTAAGGATAAAGAACTTAACTAACCCAACTAAAAGATATGTAAGTGGGTCCTTTCCAAAGTAAGTATAGGCCTTTTATTACCCTTACATAACTTTAAACCAAGGAGTCCATGGGCCCTGTGGATGATTAATGGTTACAAAAGGTTAAGTACAAAAACCTGAAAGAAACTACCTAAGAATTCCAACACATCAAACCAAGACATCGAACAAGAACATAAAACTACTAGTGAGGTGAGACATGGAAAGCATAGAAGGATGAGAGAGTATGTGGGATGGATTTTCTGATTAAAGTTACATGAAGTCCCTCATGAATTTTATCGTTAAATGACCTAATAAGATCCATCCTTAGTCCTGACCAAGACCAACCATGTTTAGTGACTTCACATTATCATTCTAAGACAAGTCCACCCCCCTAAGATACAAAAGTGCTCCTACAGAATAACCACCATTTCTTATTAGAGAAGAAAAGAGAAGTAGGAAGTGAGGAAGGACCTTAGTTAGAGGGGACCTTCAAACATGGGTAACATGTATTTCTAGTCCCATAACTAGTGCTTGTAGCTCATTTATTTTGTCTAAGGGATGTGCTTTGAATTCTCATTAATTTGTTTTTTTCTATGAGAATCACACCATGCAAAGACATGTTCAACTTTCTTTTATTAGTCAACATAGAATGGTAAGAATCCATGAAAACACACATGCACCCAAGTAAGCAGAAAAACACAAAGAATATGAAATCCCCTTGAAGTCACAACCTGTTCAAACCTCTGAATCCTTTCCAATTCTGAAAACTACCAAATTCACAATTTTGTTATAGTTTTATTAATTAAAAAGGAACTACACATTTCCAGAACAAGGAAAACCATAGAGTTTGTGGATGAATGGATGTTGTGGACCCACTGCCTATTGCATGAAAAAAAACCATGTTCTAATTATTTGTAACAAAATTCAAAGCTATAATCTAGACACCAACAATCAAATAACAACATGGTACATACCACCATCAAGCAACGAATTACCACTATGACCTGCACTTATTAGTAAAAAGTTAGAAAATCATACCAAAATAAAACAAAATATAAAAGAAAGTGTAAAATATTCAAGAAATATCAAATCTGCTAACAATGGTGTAAAAAAAAATTAAAAAATATTAATAACATAAAAAAAAGAAGGTGTAAAATAAAGAATGTGCAAAACAAAAAGTTGTAAAACAAAAAGGATGAAAAACTAAGGAGCTACTTATATGATTAGTATGGATGGCCACCTTTCCCAAAACTAAGTTGAAAGTAGGAGATCTAAAATATTGAGCATGGTTGTCCATCTGATGAGGTGTTTGTTGTATTTGTTGGCTTATGCTTGTGTAAAGGTTTGACTTGTTGTATGTTGACTAGCTGCTTCTTGTCTAGGCTTTCAGGTTTGTAAATCATCATGGTCCTAGATGGAAAAGTTTCATAAATTATATAAGGTCCTTTCCACAATGTCTAGAACTTAGTTCATTGAGGTACATGTGTGGGATTCGAATAGAGAACCTTATCTCCCAGTTGAGATTTAACTTTTCTAAGTCTAAGGTCATGGCACTTTTTGTTGTATGCATTGTGCAACTCATTAGATGATAGGGCCACCAATCGATTTTCATTTAGCAAGTTAAGATTCATTAGTCTTTTCTTTTGTGCTAGACTCAAGTCAAGGTCAAGGTTATAGGTTGTTGAAAGTGTATGAAGCTCTGATTGAATAGGAAGTATTGGTGATTTTCCATACATAAGCTCATAGGGAGAGTAGCCTATAGGAAGTTTTCATGTTGAACGGTAGGTCCAAAGGGCATCATTGAGTTTTATGCTCTAGTCTTTCCTATATTTGTTAACAATTTTTGTTAGAATCCTTGTGATTTTCCTATTAGTAACCTTAGCTTGACCATTGGCTTAGGGGTGATAGGGTGTTGAGAGTTTATGTTCAACCCCCAACCATTGCATGAGCTTTCAAAAAGTAGTGCTTGTAAAGTGAGTTTCATTATTAGAAATTAATGCACATGGCACACCAAACCTGTTTACAACATTTTTTTGTACAAACCAAACAATAGTAGAAGATGTACAGTTAATGATGGTTGCTGCTTCTGCCCATTTCATACAATAGTCAACAACAACTATGATATATGCCTTTCCATTTGACATGGGCATGATGGGACCCATGAAGTCAATGCCCTAGATGTTAAAGGGTACCAGTGGTTGAATCCATTATTGAGGTCCCTCCATTCAAGTATTCATTCCACCATGTTGTTGGCAACATTTACAAGAGTGGACATATTGATGAGCATCCGTAAAGATTTTTGGTCAATAGTACCTTGCCATCAGGATCTTAATGGTCATGTGTCTCCCAACATAGTGGCCTCCACAAGGACCTACATGAGCATGTTGGAGAATGTGTAGTTGATCAGCATTAGGGACACACTAGCGAACCAAGCCATTGGCACACATCTTGTAGAGGTGTTCATTAATCTCTATGAAGTGCTTACTTGGTGAAGAAACTATTGTTTCTTCTGATAGTCCAACCCTTGTGGCATATCTTAGGTGAGAAGATAGGTGAGAATGCCATCATACCATTTAGGCTCATTAGGTAATTATTTAGTTATGATCCTAGTAAAGAGGAGTTCGTCAGGAAACATATTAGATACTGGGTTTTCTTCCTCTTTGTTGTCCTATTGTAACCAAGACAACTGATCAGCAAGCACATTCTTAGTGCCTTTTTGATCTACCATCATAAGATTGAATTCCTGTAAGATCACTAACCACCGTATCACACAGGGACTCACTATTGGCTTGTTCATTAGGAAGCAGATGGCATTGTCGTCTGTATGCACAAATACTTTGTATCCAAGCACATAATGCTTGAAATTTTCTAGAGCAAACACCAATGTCATCAATTCTTTTTCTGTGGTGATGTAGTTCAATTATGCATCCATAATGCTTCAACTTGTGCAGTAGATATAATATGGACTTTCTTGTCATCCACCTATGTAAGCACAACTCCCAAGGTATAATTTGATGCATCTATCATGACATGAAATGGTCTAGACCAATCAAGTGCTTGTAGAATTGCAGTTTCTACTAGTTTCTCTTTCAGTTGCTAGAATTCCTTTTCACATTTCATGGTCCAAACAAATGAAGTGTCTTTCTTTATTAGCTCCACCAAAGATTTTGCGATCTTAGAGAAATTCTCTATGAATCACTGATAGTAACCAGTATGTCCAAGGAATAACTAAACATCTTTGATAGCTTTTGGTTGGTAGGTTATTTCTTGAATGACTCTTATTTTATTGGGGTCTACCTCAATTCTTTCTTGTGATATTCTATGTCCCAAAACAATGCCTTCTTGGACCATTAATTGACTCTTTTTTCAATTGAGCCTAAGGTTTGTCTCAATGCATCATTTCAGTACTTGCTCAAGGTGGTCTAGCGCTTGCTCAAATGTAGCTCCATAGGTGGAGAATTTATCCATGAAGACTTCCACACCACTACTAATTTGCTGTCGAAAAATGCTTAGAACTAGATGTTGGAATGTAGTAGGGGCATTTCATAGATCAAATGGCATCTTGCAATATGCAAAAGTTCCCTAGGGACTTATGAATGTTTCCTTGGCTTGGTCCTTTGGTGCGATTTGAATTTGGTTGTAGCTAGTATAACCATCTGGGAAACTGTAGTAGCAATGTCTAGATATTGTGTCTAACACCTAATTAACAAATGACAATGGAAAATGATCCTTGAATGTTTCCATATTCAATAACCAAAAATCAATGTAGATCCACCACTTTCCACCTTTCTTTGGCACAATCATGAGTGGACTAACCCACTCACTATCTACAATGGGATAAATGAACCCTACCTTGAGGAGTTGTTTGATTTCTTCTTTGACGATCTACTTTAGTTTGGGCTTCAATCACCTTTGAGGCTGCCTCTTTAGCTTCATGGCTAGATCAATGTAGATGCAATGCTAACATATCCTAGGATCAATCCTTGTGAGTTCAGGATATGACCAGGAAAAAGCTATTGACCATTTTTCAACTACATTCAATATCATCTTTTTCTACTCTAGAGCAAGATTTGCATTAATTATTATTGACTTTCCATTTTTAAAAAATACATATTTCATGTTGGCCAATAGAGTTTTTAGTTCAAGATGCTCTTACTTGAATTTTTTAAGAATTTCCAACTCTCCTTAGTAGGTGTCATCATTTGCATCATCAAAGAGTTTATGATGAACTTGCTCTAGTTCATCCATGCCTGAAACATATGCTCATGTTAGGCTCTTAGTTGGTTCCATGCAAAGTATGCTACTTTCAAAATCAATAGTTAGCCACTAGGTGCCCTCCTGTTTTGTAGCTTATACATAAAGACACCTTTGAATTTTTGCTTCTAGTGCACAGTACTTGCATGTAGAAATGGATGCTCGTTTCACTGCCCAAAGTTTTTGCACATAACTACACCTTGTATCGCTGTATGTGATGCATGGAACTCACTTCTTATTAATTTTTCCAAATGCCTTTACTTTGGATATTTCTAGAGAAAGATCTTTGATGCCTATTCTGGCATCAATGGTGCTTAGCCATGCCCTTCCCATGATGATTGAGAAGTCCCCTTTGTAGTTTTCCACCTTGATCACTAGGAAATTAGCAGGATAAGAACACCCATAAACAATGGTCACAATGTCTTCTACTAGTTCCAATAAAGAAGGAAGGTTTCATGCAATATACATCTCATGAGAAATTAGGTTGAAACTGGAACTTGAACCAAGAAGAGCTTTGCACAATTCATTCCTAGCAATCTACAAATAAATTATAAGACTTTCAAATCAAATAATTTCTTGGAAAGGTTTCTAGCACAGATCCAATCAGATACAATGTGAGTAAGAATTATAGTATGGATCCTAGCTGGTATTTGGTTTGAAGGGGACTTGAAGGTATTTAATATAAAGGAAGATAGAGGAATAATGTTGTCAACTATAGGTGTATTTGAGGGCTTAGACAGACTATGGGATCGAAAGAAAGGTCTTTTATTTGATCCAGTCTTTAACGTATTTGGTTGATGAACTAATTGTAGATTAACAACCCTAGTAGCATTGTGTTATTGTGGTTGAGTTGGTAGTTTACCCTACATAGGTGGAGCAAGTGGTAGCTATATGGTTGCAGGAGGAACATGTGTATGAACAAGAAGAGGATAAGGGTAAAAGGTGATATCCCTTCTTGCATGTGGAGAATGAGTTTGATAATAATTAGAAGGATGGTAGTGAGATTGGAAAGTAAAAATGTAACTGGAGGAGTCACGTGGAGATAGGGATTGCTAAACATAGTACCCATATGGATCAGGTTATTTGTAAGGGTATTGCGACCTTGGTGGTGCCCATGCCCATGACTGTGCTTGCTACCATTGTCAATATTGCTCATATGATTGTAATGGAGTTTGACTTGAATAATACTATTGTTGCTGGTAGAATTGCCTAGAATTTCCTTGAGGATAAGATAATCTTTTGGGTATTTTCCTTTGTACAAGTCATGAATTCAAAGCATACATCCTAGACTCTTGTAAGTGTGACACTACGGGGTAACATCCCTTAGGATGTTCATACTGGCAGACATCTCACCCATCATCATCATCTAATTTGCTATCTGCAACTTCTTCTATTACAAAAATCTTGTTGTTACCTCGTTGATAAGCACATTCAGCTTCCTTGCATCTCCTACGCTCGTGATGACTACCTCATTCTTTGAACTCTTCAGCAATTTTTAGGATAGCTTGAAATCTACTATCCATAGAGTCCCATAATTGATCAACCTTGGCTATAATTTCAGATTGAAATTTTTGGAGTGGTAAGGTTTTCCTATTAAACACCTCATCAAGTGCTGATTCTTCCTCACTGTCATAAAATTGAACCTTCCTCTTACTAATGGAAGAATCACAGTAGTACTCTTCTTCACTTTCACCTTTTCTTAATTCACCTTCCTCTTTAGCTATTTGCTTAATTAGTCTTTGTATCTGAAAAACACTTAACTTTGCTAGCTGACCTTGGGCATAAACACCAAGGATTCTTCTCATTTTAGAATGAAGCCCATCAACAATGTGGCAAAGTTGATCCAGTTGAGAATAACCATGGCTAGGAAATTTGTGCATTCAGGAATAATATCCACCAATGGTGGCATTCAAGGGATCATGTGTTCTTATTTCCATCCTTGGATCTACCTTTGTAAGTTGGACACTCTAGAGTACATCTGATATTTTTCCTTGAATAATTCAAGCATTGTACTCCATCATTTGATATATTTCGGTTCTAAGGACCAGTACCAGTCCTTTGCTTATTTAATGAGTGTCCTTGGGAACAACTTAATATTTTTCCACTCATTCTCTATGTTCTATAAGGTATATGCATCTTGAAAAGCTTGGAGATGATTCTATGGATCTGAGTTATATCCTCCTTCAAATTCAGGAATATTGTTCATGTCTAGTTTTTTGATCTAGCTATACTTTACATGCCTTGTTGGAATTTGTACTACCTCTACAATGTTGAGCATACTTCAATTAGCAAGCAAAGGATCATCGAGGTCATGATTATAATGCCTACGATGCCATCTACTACCCCTTTGTTCATGACATCGCATCTCTCTTGAATGCTCACATCCCTGGTCTTGCCTTGCCCAACAGTCCTGTCAATCATTTCAGTCACCTCCATCATGGTCATGCCCTCTACAATTATGATTAGAGCCAGAGGAAGAAGAAGAAGATGATGACAAAGGTTAAAAGGAAGGAAGACTAGCATCATTACGATACCTGCTACCACTTCTTTGGTGATCGTGACCACGATCATGATCTTGTTTCTTGTCCACATCCCTACCTTGACTTGCCTCTTTAGATCCTTCTTTGTCATTGGATCCATTCTTACCAAAACTAGGATTTTGAATCATGGACTACAAGTTTTGGATTTGACCTCCTTCACCAAAGTCAAAGAGAGGAATTTCATTGAATGAAAAACTCCCAAAGAAGGGCTCTCCACCATCTTTTTGGTACAACAAAAAATGGGGAATCATTAAATCCTTTTCCCTTCATAGATTCATAATGTTGTTCTAACTAGCGATCCTGTAGACATTGTGCATTAGTGGGACAATAATCCCTAGTGTCAATATCTTGCAAAACATACTCAGCATGAAGTTCTTGGAGACCCCATCATATAAGCATTTGTTGGAGCATTGTAGGAACAGATCGATCGAGTGGCAACATAATGTTGCCCTTCATGTCACAACACTACAACTATTCATCCTAATGTAGGATGAAGGTGAAATTTGATACATTTTCATTAGGATGAGCATATATGACTTAGTATTGTTGAGGCATCAATAGATGTACTCTGTTAGACTTTGGCAAAGAATCACTCCTGGGAGAAGAAGACATGTTATGTTATGAGATAAAAATTGCAGTGTACGTGTTAAAATTGTTGTAGTAACCTTAAGATGTGATATGACTCTAAGGTTCATTTCAAAAATTTGAATAATTTTCATTAAGTCCTGGATAGTGCACAAAACAACCAAAAGGTCCTTGGTAACCATGCCAATGATGAGTGGCGAGGTACCCCTACATCCAACCATACAAATCACTAAGGCATCATGCATGATTTGGTCAAATTCTGTGGACCTATAGTTCATTGCACTAGCTCTTCTAGGAAGTAAAATGGGCATTAAGAATGTTTGTTGTCTTTCCAACTACACTTGTGAAGCTCAAGGATATGGTTTAAGTGTAATTAAGGTACATGATTTTTATCTTTTTATGCTTTATAAATTTAATTTCCTATAATGAGAATGAAAGGTAAAGTAGTTTAAGATCTAATTCATTTATTACCTAGCTAGCCTAACACAAGTACCCATTCCACTTTCCTACACACATCCTGAACACGTATAGTGTTGTTGGACTACCAAATGTTAAGTGTTTCTAGGTTACCAAGTGCTACATGTATGCTCGAAGTAGTCATGCTTGTGTTCATTAACAACTAAAAATTAATTGCTTAATTTAAATGCATTGAAGTAAAGTGCATTAATGGAAACATTAATCTATTCTCAGTTCATTTTTATTCCCGTCACACTGCTGTGCTCAAGTACATCAGTGTTTGAACAAAGATTTGTACACACTTAGACTCCTGCTGCAGGCACTTAGAAAATATTCTAACTTTGGAAAAAACAAACTACAAGAGCTTCGCTACTCTATGCAAAAACTATGAAAAACTTCTATCAAAATTGTGTATTTATAAGCTAGTATATACACCGTGATATTCAATATTCGACATCACATCCTGGGCTTCGACATTGAATATCCAATGTCGAGGCTCTAATATCAAATATCTGATATTGGAGCATGTGAAAACATGATTCATCAACTAGGCTAATACCTCATTATTAATTTCAGTAGCATTATTTTATAGAAAGTTAAAGTTTTATTTCATTTAAAAACAAAAAGTTTAGAATTAGGTAAAAGTAAATTTTTTGTATGTAAATATTTAATACTACAACTTATTTCGTTCAAAGTCCACTATTGCATCCTTTTGCATATGTGAGCCTAGGATGTATATGAGAAAAAACTGATAATGTTACCCTTTAATAAATAAGTGAAGCTTTAATTTACAGTTGAAAATAGTAAAAGAAATATGTGAATGTGTTTAACCTAATTATTTCTTTTATGTATGAAACATTATTTCTTTGATGTATGAAACAACACATTAGAAATTAAACTATAAAACTTGTTAATAAAGTCAAGAATTTCACCATGACAATATGGTATCTACAATGTTGTAGATTTGATATTACATCACATGATAAATTATTGTATAAATGATATTGCAGGGTATGTGCTAGTCATAAAGGAAATACTTAGGCACACAGATCCATAATAGATTTGATAACATAGTAGCAAAACACTTTTAGTTTGTTTTCATGATTTTAGCTTTCAGTACTTTGTAGTGTGTGCCCACAATGTGATGTTAAGTGATTGAATGAAGTATTTATTTGAGTGTGATGTACTTGGACACATTGCATGACCAAAAATAAAGATCGAGATTACTTTCCATCATTGTAGCAACACTTAGTTTTATTTCTGCTTTCATTTAGTATAATGTTTACTATTTTCATAGTTATCGATTTACTTTCTCAGTAATTTACCATTACTATCGTTAAGCAAAATGAGTACAATTGATCTCAAGCACTTAAGTGTAGCTACTTGGTAACCCAATAGTACCATCACTTAGTACACCTAGTAGTAAAGTACTTGGTAATCGTAGTAGTAGTTGCACAAAGTCCAAGCTGTGAACGAAAGGTCAAGACCGAATACTCATCACATATGCTAGATTAGATAGTTCAACCAATGGTTCGAAAACCTTTGAAAAGTTCTTAATAAATCTTCTGTAGTAGCCAGTATGTCCAAGGAATGATCAAATATTTTTTACAGTTTTAGGTTGCTGAGTAATTCCTTGGATAACTTTGATCTTTTTAGGGTCTACCTCTATCCCTATTTATAAAATTTTATGCCCTAATACGATGCCTTATTGGATCATCAAATGGCTCTTCTGCTAGTTGAGCCTTAAATTTGTTTCTACACATCGTTTTAATATTTGCTTTAATTGGTCCAAGGCTTGATCAATGTTTGCTTTGTAGGTGGAGAAGTCATCCATGAAGACCTCCATACTGTTTCCTATATACTTCTAGAATATGCTTAGAACTAATCGTTGAAACATTACAGGGGCATTACACAAGCGAAAAAACATCTATTTGTATGCAAATGTTCTCCAAGAACTAGTGAACGTAGTCTTGGCTTGGTCTTCTAGGGATATTTGTATTTGGTTGTACCCAATGTACCCATCTAGAAAACTATAGTAGTGATGCCCTACAATGGTGTCTAAGACTTGGTCAACAAATGGTAATGGAAAGTGATCTTTGAATGTTGCCATATTCAGTAGCCTAAAATCTATGCACACTCTCCATTTACCTCCATTTTTGGGCACAATAACTAAAGAACTAACCTATTCACTATCAGCAATGGGGTATATGAACCCAGCTTTTATAAGCTGTTCGATTTCTTCCTTAACCACTTGCTTAAGCTTTAAGTTCAATTGCCTCTACGGTTGTCTTTGAGGCTTCATGGAGGGGTCGGTGTAAATTCTATGTTGGCATATCCTAGGATCTATTCCAGTTAATTCGAGATATGGCCAAGCAAAGGCTTTTGACTATTTATTTATTACCTTCAACAGTCTCTCTTTTTGTTGAAGAGTGAACTTAGCGTTAATAATTACCAATTTTTCATTTTTAAGAAACGTGTACTCCATACTAGTGGGCAATGGTTTTAGCTCAAGGGGCTCCTGTTTAAACTTATCAAGGATTTCCAACTTCCCCTAGTTGATATTTTCAAAGTCAAGACTTGGAAGTTGGCAATGGACTTGCTCTAATGTGTCTATGCTATCGATGTAAGCGCTAGTCAAACCCTTAGTTGGTTCCATGCATATAGTTGAATTGCTCTCTTGATCAACTGTCAGCCACTAAGTGCCCTCTTGTCTTGTGGCTGCTACATACAGGCATCTTTGTATATTAGTCACTTTTTCATATTGATTGCATGTAGACAATGTTAAACGTTGTACAAATCATGACTTCTGCATGCAATTACACCTTGTGTCACTATATGCGATGCATGGAACTTTCTTCTTCTAGATCTTTCCAAATATATTTTCCTTTAATATTTCCAAGGAAAGATCATAGATTCCTAGGCACACGTCAATTGTGCTTAACCATGCTCTTCCCATTATGATTGGTAAGTCCCCCTTACCATTGTTCACTTGAATCACTAGGAAGTCAGCTGGATATGACCATCCACAAATAGTGGTGGCAATGTCCTCCACTAGTCCCAATGGGACAGTGATGGACTGGTCGGACAACTCTAAACAAATGTTACTCTTTTTTAGTGGAGGCAGGTTCTAGGCCTTGTACATTTATTGAGAAATTAAGTTGACCCCAAGACCTGAATCTAAAAGAGCTTTGCATGGTTCATTTCCAGTGATTTGTAGATATATTAGAGGACTCCCAGGATCAGAGAATTTTCTAGGAAGATGGCCAACGTTTATTCAATTAGTGATGACATGAGTTAACATGATCGTATGCGTTGAGCATGGTTTTTGGGTTGAAGGGAGCTTTGAAGTTTTAAGTGATAGCAAGGAGGTTGAAGAATCAGCAGCTTGTGGTTACAAGGGCTTAGTCAGACTGTTGGTTCTAAAGAAGGGTCTTTTCTTCATGTGGTTGCTAGAACTAACAATAGGTTGAGAGTTAACAGCCCTTGTGGTGTTACATTGCTGCAGCTAGGCAGGGAGTTCACCTTGCATAGCTGGAGCAGGTGGTAATGGAGTTAAGGGTGGAAGAGGTGTAGCTGGATGAGAAGGATGGTATGTTTGTGGAACATCGCCCTTAGGAGAAGGAGTCCTGTAATACTCACAAGCTTGGTAGTGAGGTTGAGAAGTAACATGACCAGTAGAGTCACATGGAGAGATTGGCTACTACACATAATATCCATATGGGGTTAGATTGCTGGTAAGGATACTATTGCCTTGGTGGTGACATTCCCCATGATTGTGGGTGCTACCATTGTTGATATTGCTCGATCAGTTGTGGTGGAGTTCCACTTGGATAATATGTTAAGGGTTGGTGGAACTATCTTGAGTTACCTTGAGGATAAGGTAACCTTCGAGGTGTTTGTCTTTTGTTTAATCATGGGTTGAGTGCATACACCCTAGATTCCTGTAGATGTGAGATTATAGGGCAACATCCTTTAGGATGGTCATATTGGCATATCTCGCATCCACTATCATTGTCTGTATTTGATTCCACAACCTCTTCGATGATGACAACTTTGCCCTTACCCTTGTTACGTGCATGTTCAATTTCTCTCTTTTTTCTTTTTTTGCGATCACTACCTTGCTCTCTAGACTCCTCTACTATTTTGAGAACAGTTTGAAATCTATTATCTAGGGAGTTCCACATTTGGTCTACCTTTGTTAATACCTGCAATGCTAATTTTTGGATAGGCAAAGTTTTCCTATTCACCATCTCCTCGAGTGGTGACTCTTCTTCATCCTCATAAAATCTTACTCCGCTCTTTTGAAGGGAAGGATCTCTATTATATTCCTTTGGACTCTCTCTTTTCCTTAGCTCACCTTCTTCTTTAGAAACTTACTCTAATAATCTTTGAAATTGATGGGTCGTAAGCTCATATAGCCTTTCTTGGGCATACGTCCCAAGGATTCTTCATGTTTCATGCCTAAGCCCATCTATGAGATGGCATAGTTGATCCCTCTATGAATAACCATGGCCAGGACAATGATGTAACAATGCATAATCTTGATCCATGGAAACATCCAAGGGTTCATGGCCTCCTTGTTTCCATCCTTGGATTTTCTTTCATAGGTTGGACACTTGGGAGTACGTTTGGTACTTATTGTTGGACAATTCTAACATGGTACAAAATGGATTCCAGTTCTAAGGACCAGTACCGGCTTTTCGCTTCCTTGACTAGTGTTTGTGGAAATAACTTTAGTTTTTTCCATTCATTTTCTATGTTTTGTAAGGCACATGCATCCTAGAATACTTGTAGATGATTTTGAGGATCAGTGTTGTATCCCCCTTCAAATCGTGGGATGTTGTTCATGTCTAATCTCTTGATCCTACTATCTTTTTGGTGCCTTGTTAAGACTCTAACAGCCTCAGTTATGTCTAGCATACTTTGAGTAGCGAGTAGGGGTTCATCATGATCATCCTGTCTATGGTGTCTATGATGCCTATGTTGTTCCCTACTCTCCCTTCTCTCAGAGTGTGTTTCTCTAGAGTGCCCTCATCCCCTCTCTTGACTATTTTGTCTATGATTCCTGTTTCGCCTACCCTTATCCTTATGGTATTTTTCCTTATGATTGTGTCTAGATCTTGAAGGAGAGGGTGAAAGAGATGATGAAGGTGAAGAAGAAGAAGGACCATCATCATGTCGGTGCCTGCTTCATTCTCTTCGGTGGTCATGGCCTCGATTGCGGTTACGATTGAAATGCCCATCCTTGTCATGTGTTTGTGTTCCTTTCTCAGATCCTTTGTGTCTATTGGTACTAGAATCTAGGTTATGGATAGTTGAGTAAAGATTCTAATACACAACCCCTTGAACGAAGTCAATAGGAGGAAGATCATTGTGTGGGCAACTGCCTAAGGTAGGTTTACCACCCTCATTTTTGCTTAGGACATGTGGGATGTTCTGCGACAACTTTCCCTTCATGGATTCATGACGTCTCTCCTATTGTAAATCCCTTTGACATTGTGCCTTCATGGATCGATACTCTCTTGAGTCATGATCATGCACAACATACTCTGCCTATAAGTGATGCATACCAATTCGTGTGAGATCACGAAGAAGCATGCCTTGGACTAAATGATTGGGAGGTAACACTATGTTACTTTCTAAATATCACAAATGCAATTGTTCATCCTAGTGGAGGATAAAGATAAAGTTTGGAATATACTCATCAGGATGAACATATACCACGTGAAATTGTTAAGGGACTAGTGGATTATCATGTGTACTATGCCTTCAATTGTTCCCTATATCAAACCTAGGCGATGAAACACTTTCGTACAAAGAAGGAGACATGATTGTCTATTCATTGTGTAATGTATTATTATTTGTTATTTTTCTTTAACCAACACTAAGGGTTCATTCCAATGATGTGAAAGATTTCCTAGGTTTTGGTTAGCACACAAACAACAAAGTCCCTGGCAACGATGCCAATGATGAGCGGTGAGGTATCCCTACACTCAACCATATAAATATAAGCGTCCATGCACAATCTGGTCAAATTCCAAGGACTAAGTGCATATGAGCCTTTGTAGAACAAGGATGGGTTGATCAATTGTTGTCTTTCCAAGCTTACTTGTATGTCACGATTGTATAGTTAAGTAAACTTGAGGCATATGATTTTTATAGTTTTTTATGTCTTTATTGTCACGGTACTAATAAGGGAGGAGAGAGATAACTAAGTTCCTAATTTAATTTAACTAGGCTCTAACTAATCCTAACACTAGTATTCATTCTCACTTGCTGTACACATTATGAACTAGTGCAACACTACTGGGATTACCAAACGCTAATCGTTATTGGGTTACCAAGTGTTACACGCATGCTCGAAGTGATCGTATTGAGTGTGCTTACTTAGGAGAGTTGTAGGGTGAGAAAGAGAGAATATTAATTAAGGAAAGAATTAAATAATAGTAATTAACATTAATTAATTTATTCTAGATGCTGCAAGGATTATCACAAAGTTCATCTTTATTACTGTACACAAGGTGTGCTTAGGTACACAATGCTTGAATAAAGATCCGTTTACTTTATGACTCCTACTACGGGCATGCAGAAATAATTCTAACTCTGAGAGGGAGAAAAGGCAAGAGTTTGGGTAAGGGACTAAGACTAACTATGTAAACCAAGTGCGCCTACCTGTTATTTACAGGCAACGAGGCAGGTCACGATATTGCATATGTGATATCGCGTGGAAGGCAACGATATTGCGGCTCATCACTTGTCTTTGTTTCTGTCTCAATGATCTATTTATAATTTCTAAAATTTCAGAAATTTTTTTCTCTATTTCAGGTTTTTGTGAGTTTTTGGTTTTGATTATTGAATCCTCCATGTTTTCTGTCTTTGTTGCTCCTCACAAGTCTATGTCTTGATGATCCTAACCTTGGTCTGGTAAAGTAGTTATTGCATGTGTTATATCATTCTGTTTAAATATATTGAAAATTTTCTTTTATTGATTTTCATTTAAAATTATATATATAGCAATTTCTGTTTCCTTTATCTTAAAAAAGTAGATATATATATGCAATATTTTCCTATTTCTTACAGTTTACTAGTAGTTGACTAGCACTTGTATTTTCTAGTCTTTTACATTTTATGAGCTAATCTCCCCATAGAGCATCTTGACAAAGATCTCTTACTCCCACCCTAATTGACCAGCTACATGTCATTTCGTTTTTAAAAAACAACAAGCTTCTTGTTTCCCAAGATTTATACCAAAAAGAACTTGAACTATAATGGTAGCTAACCAACCCCAAGCCCCTTTGGTGAGCAATCCTTTTAAATTTGCAAATTACCACAACATCCCTAAGCCCCTACAAAACATTAATTTGTTCTTTGACCTTACATCTCTTAGTAGCTATTCTCAACAACATGTAAAATGTTTCAAGATCTTGTTAGGTATTTATAATATTATTGAAAATGATATAGCATGTTGAGTCTTTATCATAACCTTCAGAAGTAAGGCCACACAATGGTTCTTAATGATCCCTAACTCCTCTATTGATTCATAACTAGACTTTAAAAGTATGTTCTTACTCTAGTTTGACAAGTTCACTAGTCCTACCTTGGCCTCAAGTAATTTTACCCATCTCATAAATCAAGTTGTTGATGCATCTCATAAATCAAGTTGTTGGCATCCTTAATTTTTACCTCTCCACCATTGATCCATTCTTCACCTATGCCATTAAATCAAGCTACAACCTAACATATTTGCAAGGGGCAATGGCAAAAACTATTGAGTTAGAACAAATTACCCTAATAAATAGCATTCAAACTCAATTCGAAATGTTGAGTGTTAGCAATCCTATACCATCTAGTCCCTTACCATCACAAAATTTCTCAATGAATAATGCTACACTCCAAATAGCCACCCCCTTTCAAATGACTCAACCTAAAAATAACTATTTTCAAAGTTCGACACCTTCTTCATTTTTACCGTCGAGCACTAGTTTAAGTGATGATCAGTCAAAAGCCTTAATCTAATCCATCATAAACCCAAATGGAATGTCTAACCCCAATGGATCTACTAACCAAAGAGAACCAAATGAGCCAAATATTAACTACTCTTCAAAACCTTTCAAATGAAGCAGTTGAACTGAAGTGAAATAATGGAATTTCCATGCAATCTGAGAAACCAAGCACATCAATCAATGATGATTATTGTTGATTATGAAACACTAAGAAACATTATGACTACCCCTAATTTCTAGCATTATATGGAGACAATCCCCAAGGACAACAAAATGAAGAACCCCTAGTTATGGTTCTTAATGTACCACATGAAATAGAAAATGAAGAAGTTATCTTGTTTGAACAAGTCATGGTAAGTGACCCCAGCCCACATAATACTCACTATCATAGACTATTATGAATTTCACACTACGACAAGCTAGGAATAACCCTCATACTACATCTAATAGAAGAATTGCTAACCAAATAGTACCAATAACCAAGCTAGGTCCTCATAAGTAAACATTCAACATCAGTCAAGCTCAACTTCTATACTTAGAAGAAGTACAACTCAACAAGAGGCCAAAGATGAACATAGGGCTTACAATCTAGTAAAAGATTTAAAAGGGTTAAAGAAAACATTTCAATGTATGACCTCTTATATTTTAATGAAATGAGAGATGAGATCCAAAGGATAGTTCATACACCTAAAATCAATAAAGGAAAAACCCAAGTGATCAAAAGATAGGTTCACTTTGTAGAAAGTGCTAATGCTCTATCAACACAAAATAAAAATAATGTCATGTCAAACAAAAAAGATCAACCACCTTTATTAACTACCTTGGTCATCTTAGGAAAAAATGTTCATAATTGCCAAATGGACTCTAGCACAATTGTTAGCATCATGCCATTAGAAGTGTGTAAAATGTTAGAAGCACAAATGCTATCACAAGTAAGAAGCATGATACAACTTGATGGATCAAATGTACCTGTGGTAGGATCATTAAAAGAAGTGAAAGTACAACTTAAGAAATACCCTACTTTCACATGTAATACAGATATCTTAGTAGTTGACATGTCACTCACTTATGATGTGCTTTTGTTAAGGATGTTTAGAGCCCAATTTGGGGGCTTCTTGAGATCATATTTTTTTAGAGCTATGAATTCCCATTAAAGGGAAATCTAAATACGTTGTTATATCAAGAGAAACCTTTTATTAGTAAGTGGTAAAAATTTTAGATCAGCAAAACCATGCCTTGGAAAATCAAAGCACTAAGCTTTTCATTGGAATTGTTGAGCTAGGACTTAATGAATATCTTGAGAATGACGTTGTGAGTGAAACTATAGAAGCCAACCCTTTCACTTACACATATTCCACCTAGTATTACCAAGACTTTAGAGAATGTGATTAGATCTATGATAATACCTTACCTTATCATCAACATGGCAGGAGAAATTACCTGTTTGATGATCCACCATCATTAGGAAGGGACAAAGATATAAAAGAGATCCTAACCAACATAGTATTTGAAAATGAGCCAAGTTTTGACGATGATCATTATTACATTAATCAAATGGCTAATTTCTCAAATTTTATCAATCTTAACACTTGGATATTAAGAGTAGATGATGCCTCCTATAAGAAAGGATGTGGGGCTAGAATAATGCACATACCTCTTGGTGAAGCCCCTATCATTAAAGCCATTAGTTTCACAATGCCTTTAACTAATAAGATGGTTGAATATGAGGCACTTATACATGGGATCAAGCTAGCCCAACATTATGACCTATCCAAACTCAAGATTTATAGTGACTCTTAACTAATAGTAAATCAAGTTAATGGAATCGTTAATGATAAGAATGCTATCATGAAAGCATATAAAGCTTATATCCTTGAACTTTTTAAGGAATTTGAACACATATCAATTGAACATGTTCCTAGAGAAGAAAATTATGTTCCTAATGCACTAGCCCAAATAGCCACTACATGAGATGTCCCTTTTAAACACAATGCTTGGGATTTAGAAATCATTATTGAAAAGGTTAAGTCTTATTCTATTTCCAATAATATCTTTTCTTTCCAAGTTTTTGATGATGATAATCATATTTGTGAAATTTTATTTTCTAAGGATGAATTTAGTGATCAATGTTTTAAAGTTTCTCAAATTAATGAAGAAGTTATATTAAAGGATGTCATATTTTTAAATAAAATCTCTCTCAAAATAGCAACTAGAGAAGATTTATTTGATGACATACATACCAAAACTAAAGAAATGCCGAAAAACACTAGTTAGCAAATGTTAGCTAAAATAGAGGTTATTCAAATTTGAAAGAAAGGAAAATATCAACCCATTAAAGTAGGAGTTGATTTACGCATAGATGAAAAATGAAACTTGATTGAATTATTACATGAATTTGATGATGTCTTAGCTTGGAAATATGAAGATCTCAAGAATTTTAATTTGCTAGTAATGATGCATATGGTTCTCCTTAAGCCAAATACCAAACCATTTAGGCAAAAGCTTAGACCTGTAAATACTGAGATTGAAGCTTTGATGAAAATAGAGATTGATAAACTCATAGAATCCAAGATTATTTATCCTATGAGACATTCATGTTGGATGTCAATTTTACTACTTGTTAGAAAACAAATTGGCGAATTAAGGCTATGTATCGATTTTCGTAATCTTAACACTTCTTGTATTAAGGATAATTATCCATTTCCTATTATGGAAGAGCTTTTGCAAATCATATATGATGTCCAAATGTTCTTCTTTCTAGATGGATATTTAGGATATAATCAAATGTTAATTAGTAAAAAGGAGTAATATAAGACTGATTTTATAACAAAGTGGGAAACTTTTGAATTTGCTAAATACCCTTTGATCTTATATATGTTGTTTATACCTTTCAAAGAACTATGGATAAGACTTTTGAAGGACTAATAAGGAAATGCATTATTATTTATCTAGATGATTTAACCATTTTCTCCAAGGATCAGGGAACACACCTTAGAGACCTTAGAAATATTTTCATAAGATATATACAATTTGGTATTACTTTGAATGTAAAGAAGTCCATATTTGGTGTTCAAAGTGGTAAATTTCTTGGTCATATAGTAACTAAGGAAGGAATTATGATTGATCCTGAGTGAGTAAATGCAGTCTTAGAAGTCTCATACCCTCTATTTAAGACTAATTTAAGAGCCTTCCTTGGGAAAATTAATTTTTTTAGGCATTTCATTCTTGCCTATGTTGAATTAGTTAGACCATTAAATGAGATGATAAAGAAGGATAGAAACATACATTGGATAGATGAGAGAGAGAATGCTTTCCATGCCATTAAAAAAGCCATTATAGATGCTTTAGTTCTAACCTCCCCATGGTATGATAATGATTTCCTTTTATATGTTTTTTCTAGTGATATTACCATCGTTGCTATCCTAACCCAAGATGTAGTTGATCAAGGTGAAAGGCTTGTAGCTTTCATGTCCACACCTTTGAAGGATGCTACATTGAAATACTCACCTATTGAGAAACAATTGTATGTTGTGATTAAAGCCCTAAAGGACTATCACTACTATTTATTAAATGCAAAATTTTATGTTATTGTTCTTAATTCAGTTGCCATTGCATTAGCTAAATTACAAGATCCTAGCAAAAAAATGTGCTAAATGGGTTATGAAACTACAAGAGTTTGACATCCAATAAAAATTAGCCAACTTGGTTAAAGGAACTAGTCTTGTCAAGCTGATTTCCAAAGCCCCAACCTCAAAAAGTTGTGATGTGCTTAAAAAGGAAGTATCATTTCCACTTCACATATTATCCATTGTTGAAGAAAATAATATCCCATTCACTCCTAACTGAGGACATGATTCGTGGTATGGTGATATTAAATTTTATTTAACCTTTCACCGTTGTCCTTCAAATTTACTGAGATATACAATTAAGATTTTAGTGTCTAAAGGTTCTAAGTTTACTCTAATTAGTGGTGATTTGTTTAGGAAGAATTTCCAAGGAATATACCTTAAATGTTTAAACCAAGAACTTGCTAATGATGCTTTGAAACAACTTCATGATGAAGGACATATAGGATATCAATCGTTAGAGCATAAAATCACTAGAGCCAATTACTATTGGCCCACTATGATTAATGACGCTTTGCACCTAGTCAAAACTTGTGAACAATGTTACAAATTTAAAGGTAGAGATCCTAAGAGTTCAGCCCCTTTGCAACCTATAATACAAACTAGACCATTTGCACAATGGGCTTTGGATTTTATTAGAGTATTTAATCCATTGTCAACTATCCTACATAAGTTTATCTTAATAGCCACTGATTATTACAAATGTTGGTTAGAAGTGATATAATTTTTAGATATGGGTATCCCTACATCCTAGTAGTAGACAACGGACCCACCTTCATCTCTATAGAGTTTACAAATTGGGCTAGGGAATGTAATATTATTCTCAAGGCTATAACCAAATATTATCCATAAGGAAATGGTTTAGTTGAGTCCTCCAATAAAATTATATTGGATGAAATTAAGAAAATGATTGCCCAAAATCCATGAACTTGGCATGAATAATTAAAATGGGCAGTTAGGGCACATAGAATTCATATAAAGAATCAATCAAAACTACAACATATGATTTGGTATATGGATAAGAATCAATATTGCCAATAAATTTCAAAATCCTTACATATCAGTTTTTCTTAGATTATTTACCAACTGATGAATATTTAATCTCATGTAGATATGATATCTGTAATTTAGATTTTAAAAGGGTCAAAGAAATTGAAGTTCTATTTAGTCATCAACAAACTATTAAAAGCTAGTTTGATAAGAAGTATGCAACTAAAGTTTTTTAAGTAGGTGATCTGGTCCTTAAGAGACAACATCTAGTCAAATTGGCCCTCAAACTAAGTTTTATCCTATGTGGTTGGGTCCATACCAAGTTACAAATGTCATTGGTCCCAATGTGTACAAAATCGATGATTTGCAAGGATATAAATGAAATAGAAATTTTAATGCTTTTCATTTAAAACATTTCTACTTAGGTGCCCCTCGTGGATACCTAGCAGATCCCTAGTTTCATGCCTTCTTTTCTTTCTTCATGTATTTCATTTGTATATAGTTGCATTTGCATATTTTCTTTGCATTTCCATCCTCTCTTTCTTAACATATTGGTTTTTGTTTGATTTGTGCTTTTCATATGAGTTTAGTAATCATTATTGATGAGTGGTGGTAGACCTTATGCCCAACCATACAAATCACTAAGTGTTCATGCATGATCTAGTTGAATTCCATGGACTTATGGCCTTCTAAGCACACTAGTCTATAGGAAGTGAATCTAACATTGCAATTGTTGTCTTCCAAATTACACTTTGTGAAATGTAAGGGTATGGCTAAGTGCAACTGAGACATATGAATTTTATCATCTTTATGTTTTGTGTTTTAAGTCGCTTAAGGATAAAGAATAATGAATAAGATAAAATAATTAAATTGCTAATTTAATCTAACTAGATACACCTAACTAATTCTAACATAAGCATTCATTCCCATTTGTACACATCCTAAACACATTTAACTCCACTAGGTTACCAAACATTAAACATTACTCAGATTACTAAGTACCAAGTGTATGCTTGAAGTGGTCATATTTATGTGATTAATTAATCACTATTTAATCTATCTTAATTTAGCCTAATTAATTATTTAATTACTTAAAGCATTAAAGAAAATTACAAAAAATATTAAATGCATAAATAAATAATTAATCTATTTCAAAGTGCTACAAGGCTTATCAAAAAGCTCATCTTTGTTATCGCACACACTTCTATGCTCAGGTACAATAGTGCTCGAATAAAGATCCGTACACTCTTAACTCCTACTACAGGCACTTAGAAAAATATTCTAATTTTCAAATGATAGAACTATAAGAGCTCTACTATAACTATGATAAGATATGCCATAAACAAAGCGAGTGAGCATGTATGTATAGGCAAACATAGACACTATGTCAACGGGGCCACGTCAATGCATCAAATCATGCATCGATGAGGCTTAGCCGATGCAACCAATTTACAATTCATCATACCCCCAAGATTGAATGAAAACACTTTCTTGAGTTCTTTACAAATTTGGAAAGATATGCAATTATTGATTGACAATAGACATACAACAAACACAAATAAGCACTAAGTGTCCAAGTGTACAGATATAAAATCATTACAAAATTTTCTTGTATTCAGGACTACAAAATTGAACACCATGACCAAAAATGACAAACACAATCCTTTTTATGGAGTGAAGATAATGAAGAAGATTAAACAGTCCTAGGAGATGGAGGCTCTTGAGATTTTGAAGGACCTTCTCGTGCTTTAGGTGCACATAATGATTGAGGCTATTATGGTTGTCTTACTACAATTGTAGCTTTCAATGAAAGATGGAAAGCATCTGAAAATGTTTTCAACTTCTACTTCTTACCCATGGGATCATGCATGGTCCATGTAGCTTTGCTAATGTGGGTAGGAATGGGCACATCTTAAGGATAGGGAATTTTTGGGAATAGCTCGTTGATATTAATAAACTAGACAACAAATTGTTTACATTTAATGTCGAATGCCTTGATTACATTTTGCAGGTTTTGGTAATCATTCATTTTCTTGGCCAAGTTCTCAATACTTAATCTTTAATTAGTGAGTCTTGCCTTGAGAACTTTAAGTTTAGTGTTTGTAGTCTCAAGCTTTTGCTTGGTTTCCTTATGGTGCTTAAACTATGTCTTATATAGTAAGTATGGGCTAGCCACTTGTTTCTTTAACTTTGAGTATGGCCGTCTGGCAATCAACATTGCTAGGTTTGCATATTGGAGATTGGTGAGCTACATGTATTCTATCATTTTTTCAATTTACAACTTCTTCATGTAGATCTCCACTTTGTTGTAAGTATTTATCCCATTAGTGATAGATTACCACTCCTCTTTTCCTTGTTGAAGTTGTTGGAGGATCTCATTGAGTTTTGCCTTAGTCATCTAGATGTATTTTTCATTAACTTCTTTCTGGAGGCCAACCTAACCTTTATAGTGATTCTTAACTCTCTTAAATTTAGGAGCCTCATTCTTCTAAGCATCAATTTTAATTCTAGATTTTTGTGTAAGGCATGAACTTTCTCCATAGAGATATTTCTATTTTCTACTACCAATCTTCTCAATTTAATGTTTACCCTTGAAACACCACAAAATTTGGGATCGTGAGTCTTGAACAAAAATTTGTCTAAGTGTTAAAACTTGGAAAATTTTTCTAAGTGTTGAGACTATGCTCCCCACTACTAGGACTATGCTCCAGAGTGTAGTCATCATAGTCTGCATAGGTAATCAATTTTTGCAAGATTTTTCTAAGTGTTAACAGTAGCCATGGATTTTTTTAAGTGTTGGACTATGCTCCAGAGTGTAGTCATCATAGTCTGCATAGGTAATCAATTTTTGCAAGATTTTTCTAAGTGTTAACAATAGCCATGGGTTTTTTTAAGTGTTGGACTATGCTCCCATTACTGGGACTATGGTCTAGAGTGTAGTCAGCGTAGTCTGCACATCAATGACTAGTTTTCAAATTTTCCTTAGTGTCAAGTCAAAAGAAATCAAGCCTATTGAGGATGTAAGAAATAGTTTTGTAGATCTTCTAACTTTTGGGACTATGCTCCCTACTACTCTCTAGAGTGTAGTTAGCATAGTCTACATGAGGACATCAGTTCTGCCAGATTTTTCTAAGTGTCAGGGCTACACTATCACTACTAAGACTACACTCTAGAGCATAGTTAGTGTAGTTAGCCCTTGAACACACTTTTTGTAAAATTCACCTAACTGTTGGACTACGCTCGAGAGTGTAGTTAGCGTAGTCATGTAGAATTGCTTCTAGAAGCCTCAAGAACTAAGAACTGGCTAGCATCTCAGCTCCAACATTCCTTTGGTAAGAAATTTCGGCAAGTTTTGTCTCTTTTACATCTCCATTTGCCCAAAAATTTTACCTACACTTGACACCACTCGAGAAAGTGGATAGAATAGTCCTGGAACATAGTCTCTAAAACTACACTATTTTGCATTATTTTTAGGTACTTTGTAGTTTTTTCAGCACTCACACATGCAATCTTGGTAGCATAGTCATAGTCTAAAAATCTCATAGGGTCCATTGGAGCACACCAGAAGAACACCATTTGCTTCAGTGGGAGTGTATTTGGGGCTAGCATAGTCCTAACTACCCCTTTACCATGTGGCACCCGATTTGCTACTCATGCTAACCCTAGCCCTATAAATAACTTAGTGCTTCATGTTTTAGGGGTTTGAATTTTGAAGCAATCACTTGAAATTTTAGCATTTGGAAACCTTATAGCATGCTTGAAATTCTTGGGCAGACATCGTTGCACACTACTGCAGCACCGTTGCACATCATCCAGCACATCGCAGTCATAGGACACCACGCTTGCCAACCCGATAGGCTTATACTTCATGATGGATACTACTTTTCATATCCCAGACACCTTGAGACTATGATTACACTACCTACTGAAACACCGTGAAAATTACGAGTTGGCCTCAGGCAAAAATTTACAATTTAAGCAAGAGCGCGCATCAGCTTTGTTCAAGGACAAGTTTACACTCTATTACGCACAGCAGCGTAATGAGCGTAATAAGCTCCAAAATAGTCGAAGGCAAAGTCTAGAGAAGCACAACAGTTCGACACTTTTTCTCATGGCACATGAATAACTTGTCTTTACGCTCGTTACGCGGCGGTGCGTATCATTGCGTATTTCATCACTAAGGCTAGACATTATTTACGCTTCGTTACGCGCGGCTGCATAGTGAGTGTAAATTAGACATTATTTACGCTTCGTTACGCGCGGCTGCATAGTGAGCATGAATTAGACATTGTTTACGCTTCGTTACGCGCAGCTGCGTAGTGAGCGTAAGACAATTTTGAGCCTATTGTTTTTATACCGGATTACGCTCAAACACGCAACACAACGCAAATGAGTGTAATATAGCCTGAAAGCAATTGAAACACACTCAACATGTACCTGCTCTTCACATGCACAACACGCAAACGAGCATGTTGTGCGTAGTCACAGTCTGACTTACAATGGTCATGTCAACGGAACCCGAAATATCTGGGACCCACGGCATCAGGGTTGTGCCTTTTCCACGGAGCGTCGCAGCCTATAAATACCTCAGTTGACAAAGATACAAAGGGGGGTAAATGAGAGCAGACCAAAAGGGCAAGAGCATTTTCTGAGCAAGGAAGCACTTATCACCTTGAGCAGAGAAACAAAGAGCAACCTTTTGGCAACTGTCGACAGCACCATCCTTCAGCAAGAACAGAGTACAGTGCGCTTGAGCCTTTAGCAGTAAGAGAGCGATCGTTCCTTAGGGGAAGATACAACTTTTTCCATTAGCGATTGCTGCCCTCAGCAGAACCTACTCGAAGCAAAGAAGCAGAACAAGGATTGTGAGATCGTCTCAGTTTGCAGGCTCTACCAGTCAGAAAAAATTGATCGGCAGACGTCAGAGCTTGACCTTCCTTGCATCCCAGCTTTGGCCTACGAGGTAGATCGGACTTCTGTCTGGACAGTTTCCTTGTTGTTTTGTGCTCATTTTTGCATCAAGTTATTGGGGGTCTCTCCCATTGTAACGTGACATACAAATCATACATTCTTTCAAAAATCGAAACATAGATCTTC
>MNCI01036534.1:26118-41193 GCA_015680685.1 Gnetum montanum | reverse complement strand
CCGAATATTTCGGGTAGCCCTAGTAGTGATCCATACCCTAAACCATAGACGTAATACCTCTAGGGAAGTCTACGGTCAATTGCGTGGTATAGATCGGTCGCAAGGACGATTTCTTTGAAATCCTACAGGGTAGAAAGCCTTTTTTGTGCTTTTGTTGCCAGCCATCTCTCAGATCCAATTATCACTTACCGTTAACTTCATTGATCAATGGATTCCTTGTACACAACCACAACTGCCATGGTCCCTACCGATCTGGGTGTCGCACCTGTCAATCCTATGGCGGTCACAGGACCAGCTCCTGGCGCAACGGGATCTCAGGGATCATTGCGCCGTTCATTGAGGCTCCAGGGAAAAGAGCCTATCTTCATGGTTATAACCCCTGAAGAATACAACTTCATATGCATTAAGATCCAGACGAAGCTAGCTCTCAGCCGAGTTGAAATCGAAGCAAAACGAAACTTTGAGGTGCTCCACCAAGGGGGCTATGATTTTAAGCCAACAGCTTATGACATAATTCCCTTGACTGAACACCAACACGAAATTATCACACAGTTGGTCATGGCCAAAGGCCAAAATTCACAAGCTGCGGTGGGACCTCAGCATGGGGAGGAGGAAGAGGACGAATTTGTGGCCCAGTCGGAGCATTCGTTCCATACTCTGGAACCTTCGTTCCATACTCTGAGCCCCCAAACGTATATAAATCCCTTGTTTCCTTTCAATGGAGAAGCCGCACCTCTTGACCCAGCCATGATCGCACAGATGTATTTCCCTGCCATGCCACAGGCCAATGCGCAGCCATCTGGGTTGTAAGCACAGATACCGCACAATAACACGGGGGTGGTTCCATCCCCACGGGTACTTAGCATCCCAGTGGTGGTCCCGGAGACCACCGCGCCCCATTTCATCCCTCAGATACAACTCCATAACGTATCTATAATGCGCCCGGCCCAGACCTTATCGCTTCCGCATCCGCCAACTCAACAGATCGCCACAGCTGTCCAGCCATAAACGTACATTCAACAGCCTGCCGCAGGACAGTGGGCCAACCCGGCGGTGCAACATACTCAGTCTGTGATGTATGACGTGCAGCCCTCGGTTGCACCTGTAGCGCAAATTGCGCAGAGGATCCCACAGTATACCCATCCCTATCTTGTGCAGCAGGCGGCGGCTAACCCCTCTGCGCAAGCCAGCGGGTGGTGGTCTTCGCAGGCTCCCTTGCCTGCGGGAATCCCTGCTCCACCAACGGCTAGCCAACCACTTCCTGCCTTCTAGTTTCCTAGGGCTGCCCGCCCAGTCCAACCTCCTATGCCTGCTGCACAGGCACCTCCACCAACAGGTCTGGACCAAGCCTTCCAGCTTATCCAGATGCTTACCGAGGAGGTTCAACGCCTCAAGACCGCTGGGTTTGATACCATTCAGATCATGGACTTCTACCAGGATGATCCGATCAATCCAGCAGTCCCCATGTTGTCGTTGCCACCAGGGATGTCCCTCCCTCATTTTACCAAGTATAATGGAGAGGGGGATCCCAACACTCATCTAGTCACCTTTCGATCTGAATCCTTGTTGCTTCAATAGTGGCCACATACGATTATCAGAGTCTTTGCAATGTCGTTAACAGGGAAAGCTTTGGACTAGTACCGAGCCCTCCCACACTCTTCCATCTCAACCTTGGAAGAGCTGCTGACCCAATTTGTGATCCGCTTCAAATACAACCTGAAGCCGGAGGTCACACTGGATCAGCTCATGGGGGTGAAACAAGACCCACTCGAACCCGTCCAAAAGTTTATACAGCGCTAGAATGCTACCTTGAACGAGATCCGCGAGCCGATCGCGGACTCACATATGTTGGCTATGTTCAAGGGAGCAGTCAATGACTTCATTAAGTCAAAGCTGTACTACCTTTCCCTGAGTAATTTACATCAGGCCTTCACACAAGTTAGGAGCATCCAAGATGCTGCGGAGGCCAGCAAAGACTCGGCGTATGTCGCCTACAAGAACGCACACAACAAGGCCAAAGACAAGGGTAAGGCGGCAACCACGACAGTAGCCGAGCTGACTGAAAGTGTAAAGAGCAAGAACAAGAAGGCGCCCACAACAGCGCCCGAGGCCACGGTTGGTGCCGCCACCAGCCAAACCACAACTGCCCCTGAAAAGGCCCCCCAGCCAAAGCCAAATTTTGAGCGTAAAGATCATTCAAAATATGCGGCTTTACCTGTGAAACATTCCGAACTACTGAAAAAACTGTTAGCGGCAGGGCACATTCAACCTAAGAAGGTGTCCGAGGAAGCTCTGAAGCGTTACAGACGTCACTGTGAACTGCTGAAGGACCCTTCTTTAGCCCTACCTAACGAACCAGCAGTCCCGAGATCTTTCAGGTTGGATCGTTTCTGTGACTACCACCAGATGTGTGGTCATGACACGGATTACTGTTGGGTGTTAAAGGACGACATTCAACGCATGATCGACGAAGGTCATCTAAAATTAGACAGTAGTAACCCAACGCATCCGGAAAACCAAACGCTGCATGTGTATAAGGACCCGTTGAACGCAAACAACGACCCTTATACAATCACTATGGTAAGTACGGACGGTGAGCCGAAAGGTCCACCAGAACAACCTTTTGTTTTGCGTGTGCTCGCCAGCTCACCAAGGGGGCCAGCTACTTCATCGGCAGCCAGTGGGGGCTCACGGCCACCTTTCATCATACGGGCACCTTCCCAGGTACGCCCTCAGTCACGCAGCAGCACTCAAGCAGCGACTCCGTCCGCGCCCACACCTAGAGCGCCCTTCATTATCAGGGCGCCATAACCGCGGTCTGTTCCTCTCATGCAGGGGCAGACCTCCGGTCAAAATCACCAGTCATCGCCTCCTATGCGAAAGGAGGAGGACACTTCAATCAATGCAACAAAAGACCACCTTACGCTCGGCTTCCCTAAGCCCAGGCCCCTGGCCTCTGTGCCTTTGTCTATGCCTCAGAAGCAGGCTAAAGGTACAGAATCGCAGCCACCTTCTCTTGGCAGAAAAAAGAACGACCCTCCCACTGACACCGCTCCGCCTCGAGAGATCCGTCTCTTGGGCCGAATGGAGGAGGACAAGGGGGATAAACAACCCCGCCGAGAGAAGGACCTCCTCAATGCATTCACGCAAGTCAAACAAGCTCTTAAACAAAAGAATACAACGTTGAGCCTGTACAACTTACTGATGACGTCTCGAGAACACCGTGAGGCTATGGTACGCATGCTGACATCCATATCAGTGGATGGCAACCTACCAGCAGAAGAGGAAGCGATACACGCTGTCATGTTTCCTTCCGAAGCTGAACAACCCAAGCCTCCCTCGCTGACCTTTCATGACAGATCTATCAAAGACGATCCTGTGAAAGGTCGGGTGACAACTGAACCCATGTTTATCACTATTCGGGTCGGTCAATACCGGATCCGGAGGGTGCACGTGGATGATGGCGCAGCAACCAACGTCGTTCCTTATTCCATAGTGGATAGGCTGGGATTGGTCGACCAGATCACTCCCACCATGACAGCCTGCGTAAAATCGTTCAACGGAGCACGGGTTCAAGTCAAGGGAACGGTGCGTATTGAGTTTGTGGCGGGGGATCAATTCCCAACCGAAGCCACATTCTTAGTCGTCGAGGAGATGCCTGGTTTCAACCTGATCTTAGGGAGGTCGTGGTTAGCGCAGCTGAGGGCAGTTTCGTCGCCGATACACCAAGAGATACACCTGCCCTACGCCGGGGGGGAGGTCATCATACGCGGCGACGAGGTCACCCCCAAGACCTTCAATAACATTGAAGAAGAACGGGGTTCGGAGATTGAAATAACTGACGATCAGTCTCATCTCCAAGCCCCTAAACAAATCGATAACAATGACGATGGTCTAGCCTGGGCCGACCTGCCATTTCTAGATGACAGCGTAGCGGAGCCAAACCACAAGCCTCCTCGCCCTTACGCAGCGCTTAACGTAAAAGCCGTTAGGAGACAATTGCGTATCGACGGTTGAACAATGGTCTTCTGCGTGCACAACCATTCTCTTGTAAGTTAGCGCACTCCCCATTTAACAGGTTCTTTTGTTTCAACATATTTTTACGCTACATTTGCTTTCTGTGTTTACGCTTTGCACTTTTTGGCGTGTTTTATCGTACCCGCGTTAGTTACGCTTTCACATTACTTCACGCATTTATACAGGATTACATTTTTGTTACAATTTACGCAGACGGCCCGCAACGGCCTTAAACTAGTTGTACAAAATCAACCTATTCATACCGTTGTACGCAGTTGGCCCGCAACGGCCTTAAACTAGTTACACAGAATTAAGCATTATCATCATTTACACTTTCTCTACATTACGCATCTGGCCCGCAACGGCCTTAAACTAGGAATTACGCTCTATCATTATCACTTAGGTGAACTTTTCAACAATTACACTCGCACTCTATCGGCAAAACGCAAAAACAAATAAAAAATATGTAACTGACATTTAATGCATCCACCAGGTTTTATAACACATCTTTCCAGTCATTCGTAACATGATATTGCACTCAACATCAATAAAATCTTGTGTAAATGATAATTACGCATTTCCTCTACTGCCACTATCACCGGTATCTCTTAACTCCGGATCTAGCCCCAAAAGGTCGTCCTCCAGTGGGCCATCGTTTCTGGGAATTATGCTTTCACGAACGATTGTCCCTTCATGAGACTCCCATTCCAACACTGGCTCTATCGGAGGACACTCTTCATTGTTGCGTTCCTCCTCTGCTTCTACAGTTTCCTCTCCTAGCCCTTCAGCTGGCGCATTTTCCCTATCTTCTTCTGGTACCTAAACACAAATAACATCAAAAAATTAGAATAGACGACATAAGCCAGAAAACTTCCCGACTAACTCATGCATTAACTTACTCGCGACGGCCCTACTTCCGTAGCAAAGGGAAGCTTGTCCAAGCCAGCCCACAGGCACTGCATAATCTCGTCCTTTGTCAGATCTGGCCACACATCTCCGCCCAACGCAGCTCTAGCTTTCACCTTCCCTTTCTCCATGCTACTCCAATGGGGTGGATCCGGGAAGAAGGTAGGGATTGTAGCTTGATTTCCAGAAAAAACCATTGCCCTCTCCGGGGACGCAGTTATGGTCACCTGCTCTTCGAACTTCTTGAAAGCTTCGGACGCTCCAATGGTGTCCATGAAAACCTCCAGGGATCGAGCTTTGATGGAAAAATCGTGGTAGTGTTTTCGATAAGCGGCGCTTTCCCTTTTATATAGATGCTTGTGGTCCTTCTCTTTTTGCCCCCACTCTTGTACGCTAGCGCAGTAGTCCCTCCAATCCCGGCTTTTTTGAGCTAGGAGTTCAATTTGCATCCTCTGCTCGACTAACACCTGACTGGTTTGTATGCTGTTCTTGATGGCTGTCCAATAACGGGAGTGATCGACAATAGCAGTACGCCAGTCTTCATCCCCCATCACTTGAGCCTGTAGGAATTCGTACCGTGCCCTTAGGTCCCCAACTTCTTTGGTCAAGGACTCAACCCTCTGCTCCGACCGTTGCAGCCTTTTCCATAGGTTTTCATTAACGCTCCTACTTTCCCATACGGAGCACGTTGAGCGTAACGCACATTTACGCATTTCCTCATAAATGTGACGTGGCACGACTACCCCATCAGATGGGGGCTCTGCTGTGTCCAAATCAATGGGCTCTGTAGGATCCCATCGGAGGTCAGCTCCTAACAGAAAACAAGCATCAATATGGATGACACATTACTAAGACATAATGTCGTAAACTCATTACGGCTGTAACATACCAGCGCCAGGTTCGACGCGCTCCAAACGCTCGATCATGTCATTAACGACGCCTTCCATGAAGGAAAATTTGTCGGGGAAGTCTTGCCACATTTTGCTCACAACAGCAGACGTAGACGCATCCTCTTCCCCTGTAGCGTAATTCGGTTAGACACTTCATCTATTAACAAAATCCTGCAAACACGCTAACGCACTCATTACCTCTGCTAGTGACAATGGCAACTTCACCAATCTCTTTCGCCCCTTTCTCTTCATGTACGTGATCCCGTGTGCCCCTAGTCCCAGTAACTGGAGTTTCCTCGTGTACCTGGTCATATGCATGGCTCCCGCTAGTAGCTGGGGCCTCCTCACGCACTGGAACCTACACACGGCTCACATTAACAGCTAGGGCCTCTTCTTCCAAAATTGAGGCCCCCTCCCTACGGCCTAGTTTCATCGCCCCTATCTCAGGGGTCAATTGCCCTGTCATTTTTACTGTTTACACCACCACACGTTAGCATATAATGCTAGGTCATCTAAATAAAACATTGCGTACTATAATCCTTTCACACTTACCAGGCGGAGGCTTATTCCGCTGAACCGTGATCGCAACAGTTTGTCCTGCATCACCCCCAGGGGCCTCGGCTAGACGAAGCCTTTTGCACCGAACTGCCGGCTCCAAAATTTCTTCCGCCAGACGCTTCCCTCGCGAGGCATCGCCGGTGTAAGTAGGCATTATCCCACCTATGCTATCGAGGCCTCGCACTTGGGGTGCCGCCAAGCCTTTAGTCATTACAGACAACGATTCCTTGATCCCTTCCGGCGGATCCTACCCACGGGTAGTGCTGAGAATGTGGGTAATCCAAGGTCTAAACAGCTTATCTCGGTCTTGCTACTTCCAGACCCCATTCCTCTGGATGACCAGAAACTCAGCAAACCGCCGGAGGCAAGCTATGAATAAGGCGTAATGCACATTGAAGCGGGACTCAAGCTTCTTGTGAAGCTTGACCATTTCGCTGCGCAGTCCCTTGGCAAAATAGTTCGCCCAATCGAATTGGGTTCCCTCCTCCAGAACCTCTCACATAATATGGGTATGTTCTACAGAAAAGAACTTCGCCTGCGGGAGAGTTTTGGGGAAAGTCCGGGCCCGAAAAAGGGGATACAGTGTCTTGGTAGAACCCATCTCGAATTTGTCACAAGGGAATCCTTTGGTCTCTTTTGGGATCCTCACCCACTCCTTCAGACACGCCTGGAATTTAGGGCTCCTCTTGGTTTTCACCTTTACGGGAAGGCCGTTCGAGGGGACGCCAAACAAGTCCTCGAAGAGCTGAGCATCAATATTGAAATTTACGTGCATGTTATGCACGCGCGTGCAAAAATGCTCCGCCTTCTCGCTGAAGGAGTTGACCAAGGCTATCATTTCACTGGCGGGGACATCAGGGGTCGCAGCCAAACACAAGTGCATTAGCCCTACTGCCCGGATCTTAGCGGTCACCGCGACTAGGGCCGTCGAGTGGCTGAGCCAGCGCTGTGCATCCTTAATATCGCCGTAACGAAAGAGGACATCCCTCGCCTCGTGGCTGGAAATCATAAGGGTAATCCCCCGGGATTCCCTGACTGAACAGTATAAAACACAAGTCGAATAGAAATGCTATTACGTAATGTCCACAACTCACCAACTACACGCATAACATTAGAACACGCAGCGGCCTTACCAGGTCCGAAAGGCAAAGGGAATGGCGGTAGGTCCCTCTGCACGTCCTCAACTGTAAGGGGCGAATCTAGGGTTCAGTCATCGTGCAGCCACCCGAGTTCCTGACAATTCTTAAAAGGGCGCTCATAGCGGGTGTGGTACTCACGCATCTTATGGCCAATATGCCCTATAACACCGGCACGCACATTGCTGGTTGAGGTAAATGCCATAATTGCCGTTTCGGCCCAGGCCAACACATCACCATCTCCGATTAACCTGTTATCATGAATGAAAAACCTGTACCATATAGCATAGGCTTAACTTACACTTGGTACATAGACTTCTCTTGCACTTCACATCGATAACAGACACAATAACAGTAACAAAGACAATACCGTTGGCAGGATTTGCTTACCCGCCCGCGTAGTACACCGTGCCTTATGGGTTCTCAAAGTAGGTCGACACATGGCGAGCCACGAACAGCGTGTTATATGCATGATAACAACTGAAACGGGCCATGTCCCAGATCCAGCGTAAGCTCCTCAGACCTCAGGCGCTGAGCGCTTGGTCCTCGGGATGACCCGTGTCGATGGCCCCGTCTGTCAAGTAAGCCAGAATCCCCTGTGCAGACCCCGCCAACAGGTGCTCTAAAATGGCACCGGCAACATCGCCAGTTAGATTAGACCACACAATGATGCTGAAGTTACGCAGTAAGAACTGCAGAAACTCCAGCGCCCCCCTCCGGAACCAGATGGCCTTCCCCTGCACTCGCGTGTGCGGAGGGGGGACATTGGGGACGATGGGGTTTACCCAACACAAAACCCCAACGATGTCTAACACAATCAGAATAGGCTTCAGCACGACACTGTATAGAAAACACGCTACATAAATCAACGCCTAGATTTACAGTTGCATCATTAATACAGAAACGTTATACATCATGCTTAGCCATCTATGTGGAAATCGCCCAAACCCTTGCAACAGCGTAAAGTCTGTCTCTGACAACGGCGATAAACGCAACCATGCCAAACCCTCACTGTAACGTAAGGTCCATAACCCAAAACCCTCATTTACACGAAGAACGCTGTATAGCTCAAACGCTGAAATAGCACAAGCATGCAAAGAATGACCTACCGGTTCAAAGGTGTCGGGTCGCGCACTTCGACCAAGGCCTGTTGAACATGCTCCAGGTTCTCCTGTATCTCGTCGATTTTAGCCAATTTAGTGTTCTTCTTCTTCGTCATAGGCGCCATTATCATAGCTTCAACACTTACACCGCTTTGCACCTTCAAATCTTCTGCTCTCCTTGCTCTTGCTAGGTAATGCTTACGAATTTGAACTCACAATGGCCAACAGTCCGTTCTAACCAAAAAACCGCCTACTTATATGCAAAGATCGCCGACTTAATATCCGATTGCAGCGGGACCTTCCTAAAACGGAACCCGAAAATTAGGATATTAATGCGACTCGTATCGCACGCTCCACTGTCCGAAATGACGTTAAACTACCACATCTTATCGCCTCGTAATCGGGTAGCATTGATTACAACTTCATTACAAAATTCAAAATTCTGTTAGCTTTCAACGTTTGCTAGCCATCATGGCATCTTCTTCCTAACCATTTACGCACTTTGAGGTTTTGCAGGACAAACAACAAATGGACGCAACACTATCAACACCTTTAACTCTGACTGGCCCATACGGAAAGGTAGTTAGGCAATTCGATCCCGCGTTTATAGACGTTAACCTCCCCTTAGAAGACGTAACTATAGCTGCGTCGGAGATGTCCCCGGAATGGCCAGAACAGTTGACGCGTACGCTAGACCTGGAAGCTGGGGACATAACCGAAGACCCCCTCGATGAGGTCTCTATCGTTACGCATAGGGGCGAAGCTAAAGCGCTTAAAGTCAGTTCCTTGTTAGAACGAGAAACGCACGATACTGTAACAAAAGTCCTGCAAGACAACATCACAGTCTTCGCATGGTCATACGAGGATATGCCTGGACTAGATCCCAGGCTAATCCAACATAACATCATCTTAGATCCACAGATCAAAGAAGTTAGGCAAAAGGCACGCAAAATCAAGCCAGAGATCGCGCTAGCCGTGCGTAACGAAATCACTAAACTATATCAAGCTAGTTTCATCCACGCAGTCGATTACTCGGACTGGGTATCCAACATTGTGGTCGTGTCGAAGAAAATCGGGAGTATACGCATTTGCATAGACTTTCGGGATTTGAACAAGGCCACAATCAAGGATAATTTCCCGTTCCCGAGTATCGATCAACTAGTCGATACAACAGCTGGGCATGCACTCCTATCCTTCATGGATGGCTTCTCTGGTTATAACCAGATTCGCATAAACCCAGAACATCAATTAACTACGACATTCATAACACCCTGGGGTACCTTTTGTTATACTATGATGCCATTTGGTCTAAAGAATGCTGGAGCAACGTATCAACGGGCCATGACGTACATCTTTAGCGACTATCTCTTAGAGAGACTGAATGATTATGTAGACGATATAGCTGTGAAGTCTTTAAAGTCTGAGGATCATTCAGGAGATCTGAAGTTAGTCCTTAAAAGATGCTCCAAATACGAGCTCCGGCTTAACCCGAAGAAGTGCGTATTTGGGGTCAAAACCAGACGCATGTTGGGGTTTGTGGTATCGGAAACCGGCATACGAGTTGACCCTGATAAGGTCAAAGCCATTGTCGGGTTAACGCCTCCGACAGACCTCAAGCAATTACGTGGGTTACAGGGACGCTTGCAGTTCATACGCTGATTCATCTCGAGATTAACTGACAAGTTGCATCCTATGCAACATTTGCTAAAGAAGGGGGTTAATTTCGAATGGACGGAGGATTGCCAACGTGCGTTTGATAGCATTAAACAGGAACTACAACATTTACCTATGGTTTTCCCGCCACAAAGGGACTTGCCATTTTACATTTACCTCCCAACTTCGGACGTAGCGTTAGCAGCATTGCTTTGTCAAAGGAGGAACGATGGGTCCGAAGTGCCTATCTACTACCTGAGCCATGCTTTATATGCGTACGAAACGAGGTATAACGAAGTAGAGCGTAATTGCCTAGCGTTAGTTTTTACGCTTAAGAAATGTAGACATTACCTTTTCCGTAGCTAGGTTAACATTATTTGCAAAAATAACATCCTTAGGACCATCACGCATAATTTGTATGAAAGCAGTAGGATCGCTCGCTAGAAAGCTATCACCGCAGAATTTGATCTGCACTATGTTGGCCAATCTTCTACAAAGGGACAAACGATAGTCGACCAATGAACAACTTCACCGATTAACAATCAAGCAACTATAGAGCCAAAGTTCCCAGACGAACATGTACATAGTCTAAGCCCTGTCTCGACAGGCCTCAAAGCAACGTTATATTTTGATGGAGCTTCTACTGCTAGAGGCGGCAGTGCTGCCACTGTTCTTACGCTATCGCCTGAGGATGTGCGTCTACACGCTTACCGCTTGACCTTCCCCTGTACGAACAATGTGGCAGAGTACGAGGGGCTCCTCAGGGGATTACTAACTGTTGGTGAACTCGATGTGCAACACCTAGTAGTTAGGGGTGATTCGATGCTTGTCATAAATCAAATCACTGGAGTCTACACCTGCAAAGCTGTACATTTGCAGCCTTACTGCGATCAGGCTAAAGATCTTCTGAGGTGATTTATGACCTTCGATGCCCAACACGTCACATGCACTGACAACACGCTGGCTGACGCACTGGCCACCCTGGCTTTACACGTGCCTTCACACCTATTTAACACCTACCCTGCATTAATTACAGACTACGCAGATCCTATCATCTAGGTGGCGCAAATCTCCTCTCTTCTCGAGGAAAGCACACCTGAATGGTACGACAATATTAAAGTTTATCTTCTACAGGGCGAATTACTGCCTGAATTGACACGTGCACAAAAAGACGTGATTCGCAAGCGGGCTAGGTAGTACGTCATCATTGGAGACAGTACTCTTTATAGACGCTCTTTTCATGGCGTGTTGCTTACTTGCGTCGACAACAGCCAAGCGCAGCGTATAGTCGGCGAAGTTCACGAGGGACTGTGCGGCGGCCACGTAGCACCACGAGCTATGGCCCTAAAAATCCGTCGCTTAGGATACTGCTGGCCACGCATGGAAAAAGATTGCTTGACAAAGGTTAAAATGTGTGACACGTGTTAGCGTCATGAAAACCTCATACACGTGTCATCCACAGAATTGCATACAACGCAGATAAAATGGCCATTTCAATGATGGGGACTGGACATCATAGGACCCATCGCGCCAAAATCTTCTACAGGGCATAGCTTCATTATTACTGCTACTGAGTATTTTACGAAGTGGGTAGAAGCTGTCCCCCTGCGGAAGATCACTTCTTAGCAGATTTGCCATTTTATCTTAGACAATATAGTAACCAGATTTGATCTCCCGATGACTATTGTGACAGAAAATGGGCCACAGTTTAGTAGCACGGAAACCAAATCCTTCTGTGATAACCTAGGCATTAGACAATCTTTTTCTTCCCCTTATTACCTGCAAGCGAATGGTCAAGCTGAAGCAACGAATAAAGTAATCATCAATCTGCTCAAGAAAATGCTCGACGGCAACAAAAGGCAGTGGCACGAACAAATCCTCTATGTTCTATGGGCGTACCGTACTACATGTAGGATAGCTACAGGCAGTACGCCCTATAGTCTGGTTTATGGGTCTGAAGCAGTGCTGCCTCTTGAGTTGCAAATCCCTTCTCTGAGAATGGTCCTCTCCGTGGTTATAAATGAGGCTCAACACACCGAGTCTCGAATCGCAGATCTGGATTCAGTAGAAGAGAAGCGGATACAGGCCCTTGATACGATTGAAAGATGTCAAGACAAACAGCGAAAAAAACACCGCCACAACCTTCAACAGCGTCCGATCAAGAAAGGAGATCTTATTCTCAAGGTTGTGCGTGAACCAGTATGCAAGTTCTCTGCAAACTGGGAAGGCCCTTTCTTGGTGATCAACATGTACAATAATGGAGCATTCAAACTAGCAGACATCAATGGCAACGAATTAGTAAGCCCTATAAATCATGTGTACTTGAAGCGGTATTACATCTAGCAGCATCTACGGTGTCGACAGCAGGTATGGTAGTACTCGTATGCTACGACGTAAAACTGGCACCAGTCGTCCGCCACGACGTAAAACTGGCACCCGGCGTCCATTACGACGTTAAACTAGTACTGACCGTCCGCTACGACGTAAAACTGAAATTCCTTACACGCGTCCTCTATGACACTAAACTGGCAAGTTGTAATCGTCCGCTACGACGTAAAACTGGCAATGTTGTACAGGTCCGCCAAGACAAAAAACTAGCATCTTTTGCACGCGTCCGCCATGACGCTAAACTGGCGCAGGTAAGTAGCCATCTGCTGAGACGTAAAACCAGCACAGATCTGTCCCTGGGCCACAACGTGAAACTGGCATCCACAGCACGGTCTGCTGAGATCATAAATCAGACATACCACCGTCCGCTAAGACGTAAAACTAGCATCTCTCGGTCCGCCCAGACTTTAAACTGGGACCATGGTCTGCTGAGTCTTAAAACCAGTAACGGCAATCTACCAGGACTTAAAACTGGGACCTACAAACTGCTGCCATGTAAATCAAGTGAGCGTGATCATCTCTGTATAGCTGCATAGCCAACGGGGTGGGACACTGGGACAGTCTCAGCGTCGCCACCCCATTGGCATCCTACTGATTCCTCGGATAAGCTGAGAGGCATCTTACTGATCCCTCGGAGATGCCGTCGCTGCACCCACTGCAGCGGTGGCACCTCTGAGGGTTTAGTCTCGTCAGCTGGAGCCTCGATGAAATCCTCTTCGACAACGACTTCGGCGACCTCCGCCAATCATCGCCATCGGACGTCGGCTTCGCAAATTCATCTGGCTGGTTCCTGGTACAACCAGTTAGCTGCACTGTGTCTGATGCCTTTTGGCGAAGATATGCAGAGCCAATCGTCAGGATTGGCAGCTCTGCCCGCATGCTTCAGCTCCTTCCTCATGGCCTTATCACTCTACCTCGCATCAAACGGTGCTCGTTTCAACAACCTCGCCTCTTGTCCGCCTGAGCAATGGTGCCCTCTATTTTCTTCTATGGTTGTAGGTTACTTACATCGGAGGATGTCGTTCAAAGATGCATTCATTTGAGCGGTGAAGGACAACGGGATCTTGAGGTGGCTGCTCAAGTTTGCCCATCCACTGGGAACTGCATGCCTATCCCTCTTGAACCCTCACACTTAGCCCCCATCTCCTTTCATCCCCACCACCCGCTTCCCATACGCAAAAGCACAAGTGCCCATTTTCCACACTCACACTAGTAGAGATATCGCAGAAGTGATTCGCCACGCTCCTTTTGCAAGCATTCCTGCTACAATCCGTAACAGAGAAATCTCAGATTGATGCGCTATGCTCTTCTGAAAGCATTCCTGTTGACATAAGTGAATGTACGTTTCTGTGCGTACGAGTGTATTTCATACCCCTACCATCATAACTCATTTTGTATCTTCCCCGAACCTGTTTCCAGCTATATCCCTCTATCTCCCATACCTTCCGGCTTTGCTCTTCCATGTTGACAGGGCAACACTTGAGCAACCATGGATGGACGCCGTTCTTGCTTCTACCAAATTCGATGTTTCGCATTCTTTGTCGACGTCTTTCGGGTAAGCCCTCCAACCATCAACAAAGAGGGGCCATTGAAACACCGTGAAAATTGCGAGTCGGCCTCAGGCAAAGATTCGCAATTTAAGCAAGAGTGCGCATCAGCTTTGTTCAAGGACAATTTTATGCTCTATTACGCACAACAGCGTAATGAGCGTAATAAGCTCCAAAATAGTCGAAGGCAGAGTCTAGAGAAGCACAACAGTTCGACACTTTTTCTTGTGGCGCATGAATAACTTGTCTTTACGCTCGTTACGCGGCGGTGCATATCATTGCGTATTTCATCACTAAGGCTAGACATTATTTACGCTTCGTTACATGCGGCTGCGTAGTGAGCGTAAATTAGACATTATTTAAGCTTCGTTACGCGTGGCTGCGTAGTGAGCGTGAATTAGACATTGTTTACGCTTTGTTACGCGCNTAAGTCAGACTGTGACTACGCACAACACGCTCGTTTGCGTGTTGTGCTTGTGAAGAGCAGGTACATGTTGAGCATGTTTCAATTGCTTTCATGCTATATTACACTCATTTGCGTTGTGTTGCGTGTATGAGCGTAATCCGGTATAAAAACAATAGGCTCAAAATTGTCTTACGCTCACTACGCAGCTGCGCGTAACAAAGCGTAAACAATGTCTAATTCACGCTCACTACGCAGCCACGCGTAACGAAGCTTAAATAATGTCTAATTTACGCTCACTACGCAGCCGCATGTAACGAAGCGTAAATAATGTCTAGCCTTAGTGATGAAATACGCAATGATATGCACCGCCGCGTAACGAGCGTAAAGACAAGTTATTCATGCGCCACAAGAAAAAGTGTCGAACTGTTGTGCTTCTCTAGACTCTGCCTTCGACTATTTTGGAGCTTATTA
>MNCI01036534.1:4859-25857 GCA_015680685.1 Gnetum montanum | reverse complement strand
TAAATCGAAACACGCAAAGATCCGTAATTTTCATCGTTTTACTGACCTGTAAGTCCCTGTCTGATCGACAAGACCGTTCAGGGTGTCGCGGATTCGCTTTTTTCCAGCATAGCCCTCGCACGGATCCGTGGTTAAAACTGTATACACGGAACCTCGTTCGGTATTTCCAGCTGCCGACGTTTTCTGTCGTTACACCTACTATGCCTATCTGTACATCGTGTACCTCCTCACTTTCTCTTTGTAGTTAACTACGCTCCCCAATCTAGGGTGGTGCTAATTTCTCTCTCGTTCATTCTCTGTGCAATCTCTAGCATTTTTACTCATATTCTAGCATCTAGCTAGCATTTCTTGTAGTTTTCTTGCATAAATTCATGCTTTTGCACCCTCATTTTGCATTGTAACCCTTAACTATGCTCACTGTTGTAAACACCATGGACATTGTAAACACTATGCAAACCCCTTGCATTCATTTTTTGTAACATTCTTAAGTTCCAGTTCGATTGACAAGACCATTCTAGGCACCCATCTCCATTTTCTAGTAGACCCCCACATAGAAGCAGGGTCAAGGTTGTGCAACCGTAGACCTCTCAATGCTCTGATTCTAGCCTTTGAGATTTTCAGTCATTATAATTTTTTGGCACTAGAAGGAGGGCCTTCGTCATTTCCTTCTTCATCCATCCCTTAGTTGTTGCCTTGCATGCTCTTTGCACTATTGGTGTAGACTAGACCCTATCATCAATTCCCCTAGAATCCTGCCTAACAACACTAGTGTATACTTTACACTTAGCCAAATTTTGGGTCCTCAATAAAGCATAGTTGGCTCCAACATAGTGAGCGTAGTCAACTCTGAGCATAGGCCTAGAGTTAGTCATTTTTCAGCAACTTATACTTAGTTATTTTTTTGTGCATTCCATAGTTTGTCATTTTCCTTGCACTTTTATACTTAATCATTCCCCTACACTTTCACACTTAGCCAATTTTTTAGCAATTTTATGCTTAGCCATTTTTTTTCATGTTCTCGCACTTCTCCTTTGCACCATAAACCCCAAGTAGCGTTTAACCTCTACTTTAAGCATGGTCGTTGTTTGGCCTGTTTAGTGAGAAATCTTGATTGACCTTTCTGGGATTGAGGGGGCTTGTCCTAACACAAAGGTAATCTTTTAGGTAGCACAACTTGCCTCCTAAGGTTAGGGTGCTCAACAATGAGCAATACAACCTCGTTTACGCAAAACTCCAGGCAGGTTTGTACTTAGACCATGATGAAATGACCACCAAACATAGTTGTAAGCTCATTCATCACAATGGGAGGGAATGGTTCTCTTTCGATTTTGACTTTATCCCACTCACGGAAGACTACTAGTGGATGCTAGACAACCTCATCTGCAACATAGGATGTGAGGCAGGGACTGACTATGAGGAGCCCTTGTATGAGAAGCTAGAAGAGTTTGAGGCTCAATCTAAGCATGATGGCTTGTTCCATGCCTCATTCTAGCAAAAAACCTCTACTTTTATCCCTCCACTATCCCATATCTCGGTGTTACCACGCAGGTCAATGCTTATGGTGGCAACTCACCAAACACAGTAGATGCACCAAGATGTCGCTTTTCCTTTTAGCTTTTCCTTTAGTGTGTTCTTCACCATTCCTTCATAGCCTACATTGCCTTTGCAGCTTATCTAGCATGTTCAACCTATTTAGGCCATTCAACCTATTGTGCTAGAAATCTTTGCATCTAGACAATTCTATGTGCACATCATGCACATTCCTCCCTCACCATATGTGACTCAAGTGTCATTTGTCCCCATTGTCATGTTAGCACCTTTTACAATAGCCCAAACTACAAACCCATGATGGGGCCTAGGTGATGTGTCCATGGCATAGCTCACACAATAGGCATTGCATGTGGTCACACAACCTAGAGTCAGGTCATGGACCACACAACAACCATAGTAGGTGACACAACCCATGTAGCCTATCACAACCATACTAGGCTTGGATCAAGTATTCTAGTAGATCTAAAACCTCACTGAAGAGGTTAAGCAGCTCAAGGCCACCTCTTCTGAAATAGTTCATGTGATGGAACTTTTACTAGGATGACCCAATTAGTCTTGCAGTTCCACCACTTACATTGCCCACTAAGGTCCCTCTCTTCCAATTCATCAAATACAACAGTGAAGGGGATACTAATGCCCATCTAGTAACCTTCCCATTAGAATGCCTTCTACTGTAGGCATGGCCAAATGACATCATCCATGTGTTCACCATGTCCTTAATGTGCAAGGCACTAGATTGGTACTGTGCACTTCCTAGGGCCTTCATCACTTCTTTGGAGGAGTTTCTTATCCAATTCATCTCTCATTTCAAGTATAACTTGAAGCTTGAGGAGACCCTAGATTAGCTAATGCAAGTTAAGCAGAGCCACCTAGAGCTCATGCAAAAATTCATTCAATGTTGGAGTACCTTGCTCAATGAGATCCACAAGCCCATCACAGAAATGCACCTACTAGCCATTGTCAAAGATGCAATGAGTGACTTCATAAAGTCAAAATTGTATTACCTTGCCTTGTAGTCCTTAAGCCAAGAATTTACTCAAACCAAGAGCATCCAAGATGTAGCAAAGACTAGTAAGGATCTAGCCTACATGTCCTGCAAAAACTTGCATGCAAAGAAAGAAAAGGAAGCAGGCACTACAATCATCGCAATGGTGGCTAATGACTCTAAGCCAGCCAATAACCAAACCAATGGCTAATCCATCCAAGGCCCTACCCAACAACAACAAAGCAGTTGGCTCTAGCATAGCAACAAACAACCAACTCACGTCATTGACGGTCATAGCACCAACTGCTACAAGGCCTAATTTCAAGCACAAGGACTGTTCAAAATACAAACCATTACCCATTTAGTAGTTGGAGCTCTTAGATCAACTACTTCATGTTGAACGCATCCAGTATAAGCAAATGTCTAAGGACTTTCAAAACAAACATGATCAATATTGCAAGCTCCTTAAGAATCCTTCAGCTGCACTGCCTAATGGGCCTCCAATCCCTAAGCATTTTATGTTGGACTAGTTTTTCCAATATCACCAATTGCAAGGTCATAACATAGACTTTTGCAAGGCATTGTAGGATGACATACAATGCATGATTGATAGGGGTGAGTTGGTCCTTGATGCAACCAACCTAGTGTGCCCCCAAAATCAATCAATGGGGGTTTACAAAGACCGTTTCAATGAAAGTGGTGTAGGGTACATCATCAATGCTATTAGGTTGATGATGATTCAGAATTGATGCATGAACCATTTGTGATTCATGCACCCTCTAGTGACATCGAGGCCTCCTCATCCCCAACTAGTTTGAGGATCCCTTTTGTTATCAGAGCACCTTCTTAGGCACCCATGTCATCCTTTGTGGTTTTGGCCTTGCAACACATTGTGGCAGCAATAGCCCAGTCACCCTTCATCATAAGAGCACTGCAACATGTAAACTCCCAAACTATTTAGAGTTTTATGGTGGGCCATGCATTAGTTCTTGTTCACCCAAGGCCCCATCCTATAGCCAACACCAATAGGCAATCGAGATGGCAACTCGGGAGGCCCAACAAGCTTCTTACTGATCAAATGCTTAGGAAAAATTAGGAGTAAAGGGCATTAGGCACACCAAAGCCTATAACCAAAGAGACCACGACAACTAGCATCAAATAATGGAGCATTGAGGCTCTAAAGAAAATAAGGTAAGTCAAGCCCAAATCTCCTCCATGAGAGATTTGTCTCTTGACCCGCATGGAGGATATGAAGGCCAATAACAAAGTGGCAGATAGTGGAAAGGACTTCCTTGATGCATTGACATAAGTTAAATAGGCTTTAAAATAAAAAAATATAGTGTTGAGCCTGTATGACTTGATAATGACTTCCTCCACCCACCATGAAGTGTTAGTACACATGTTGACCTTCATCCCTATCATAGAGGACATTCAAGTAGATGAGCAATTCATCCATGCTATGATGTTGCCTCCTCCCCTATAGGAATCAAGTTTAATGCCTCTATTCATTTCATGATAAGGTGATCAAGGTGGACCCTGAGAAGGGTTAGGTTGTTAGTATGTTGATGTTTATCACCATCCGCATGGAGGAGTGCAAAATCTATAGGGTACACATCAATAATGGGGCGGCAACCAACATCATCTCGTACATAGTCATTGATCAACTTGGTCTTGTTGATCAAATTAAACCAACAAAGACAACATACTTGAAATCCTTCAATGGGTCACGTGTTATCATGAGGGGAACTATCAGATAGTCTTTGTGGCTAGGGAGAAATTTCCCATCCCTACTGAATTCATAGTGATTGAGGAGATGCCAGGTTTCAACCTAATCTTGGGTAGGCCCAAGCTAGCCTAGCTACAGGTTGTCTCCTTCCTAATCCATCAAGAAATCCACCTTTCACATTGAAACATCCCAAAAAATTTGAAGTCATTCTCGCTTCACCAAGGCTTGCAATTCACACAGTGCTACGACAGTTCTTCAGGAGGAGAATGCTCTAAACTCAGGTCGACCAGTTCGGTAAATTTTCTACTTTGGGTGAAAATAGGCTCCACGGATCATCTTGCCTATCCAGCCAAGTAGTGTGGCTTGTCAAAAACCTACTCAGGAACAATGCGCGGAGTTGACAACAGCTCTTAGGATGCACGAAATAGTTCGGCAAGTTTTCTAAGTTAGAAAGTCTGCTACACTACGCTATGCCCCGCTATGTAGCATAGCAAGCTTCAGAAAATGATCGCAGAACTTAGTGCTATGCTATGCTGTGCTATGCAGCATAGCATAGTGTAGTAAAAACTACACGGTCGATCCCCTAGCCCGACTTCAAGTCCTTTAGCAATATCTCTTTCCATCAGCAAGCAATGGGCCATGTCTGCTACTACGCTACGCTGAGCTACATGGCATAGCAAGGCATGGAAATTCTATGAAGGTGACAGAAGGCAACTCAAACGGCAAGATCAGCAAGGTCACAAGTTCCACAGTGCAGGAAGCAAAGTTCGCAAATTGGCAAAGTTTTCAAAACTAAGGCCCGTCGCTACACTATGCTATGCTACGTAGTGTATCATAGCGTAGCAAGTATGCAACACACATGTAGCAGAAGGCACAACAAGATGCTATGCTATGAAGCATAGCAAATCATGTAGGTGGTTGTGTGACATCAATGCATTTCACCTAATTGGATCATTGGCACATGTCTCCAGATGCTGACGGTGCAATTACGGCATGGTAGGCTCACAATTACGGCATGGCAGGTTTGCATTACAATAGTCATGTAGGTCCAATGGTCATACATGGCACATGTAGCACAAGCAAGTCAACATGGGCCCAATGGCATGTGGCATCCAAACCACTCCTTTTTCTTGTCCTTTATCCCTATAAATACCCCAATGAGCAACGCTCGAAAGGTTGGCCCCGGATGTTCTAAAAAAAAGGCATTGTAACATTGAGCAGTGAGCATTGTAAGCTTTTTGTTTGACACTGCAAATAGTTAGCATTTTCAGCTAGCATTTTGTTATGTCCCCTTTCTACCACCTTGGTAGAATTTTCACAGTGTCAGCTCCCAAGTCCATGCCAAGCACACCACCATTTTGCTCTACACACCCTGGTTACTCTCGGTATCTCTGCACTCCTCAACACTGTAACCAACTATATCCATCTTGATAGAGCAAGCTTGTAGCTTTGGAGTGGTGCATTTTTCTAACTACATTTCACTTTGTTTCCTACTTATTGTTGTGTTTTACATTGGTTTTTACCTTATTTATATTTAAGCATTACTTCATGCTTTCGTTCCCATTTTCAAACTACATGTTGTAAAAGGCTATATAGACTTTGACTAAGTTCCTATCTGATCGACCAGACTGTTCAGGGTGTTCCATATCTGCTCACACCCAGCATCGCCCTCCCGCGTATACGAGGTCAAAACTATTGCTCCCGCCGACCCCTCGGTGTTTTCCAGCCACTGACGTTTTTAGTCACTACAGTTTTCTGGCACTAGAAGGAGGGCTTTTATGCCTTTCTATGTGTCATGGTAGTTCTATAAGCCTTCTACACCTTGATACGCATTAGTGTAAATGTGACATCCTTTTTGTGGTTGTTTGCACTTGGTGCGGTGCAGATCGGTTGCCTCGACGGTTCCTCTAGAGCCCTATAGAACACAAGGCCTTTAATCGCCAGTTAACTAGCTTGTCTTACGGTAGTCTTGCATGCATTTTGTACCCCATCACACATGGTACAGATCGGTCGCTTTGACGGTTCCTCAGGGACCCTACGTGACGCAAAGCATTTGATAGCTAGTTAACTTGCCCACCTTACGGTAGTCTTACATGTGTTCTGTACCCCATCGCGTGTGGTATAGATCGGTCGGTTCAACGATTCCTTGGGGACCCTGCGAGATGCAAAGCCTTTGATAGCTAGTTAACTTGTCGACCTTACGGTAGTCTTGCATGCATTCTGTACCCCATCACGCATGGTACAGATTAATCGCTTTGATGGTTCCTTGGGGACCCTACGAGATGCAAAGCCTTTGATAGCTAGTTAACTTGTCCAACTTACGGTAGTCTTGCATGTGCTCTGTACCCTATCATGAACTAGCATAAATGTGACATCCTCTCGTAGTTGTTTACGCTTTGTGTTGTACAGATCAGTCGCCTCGACGGTTCCCCGGGAGCCTCGCAAGACATAAAGACTTTTTGATTTCTATTTGATTGCTTTCCAATTTGTTCTTCCTATTGCAAAACTACTTAGCTTATAATGGCTTTTTCAACTATTGCTGCTAATGCCTTCAACGTGGAGATTCCCTTTAACGTTGAAGTTTCCATCATGGTTCAAGGCACTATTGGTGCCGAACAACCATTGAATTCGATGCTGGAAACACGTTGATCCCTCAGAATCCAAAACTGGGGACCTGAGGAATTGGCCCAGCAACATGAGCATTACAGTTTCCTCTATTCAAAGGTGTAGGAAAATCTACCCTTAGACATACACGAACTCAAAGACAAACGTAGCTTGGAGTTTGCTTACTGTAACAGGAAGGAATTTTTTCCTAATCCCAGCCTTACCTTACCTTTGACATAGGTAGACCAACTAATCCAATTGGCTAGGCTTAGGGAGCAACAAGACATAGCATCCAACCAAGATAATGCTTTCCAGGATGGACAGGAGGAACTAGATTCCCAATCAGATGAGGGAGGTCCAACCAACCCCGTTCTGGTCCCTTCTACCCAGTCCTTCTGGGCAAAGCCGTTGTTTGTCACTGCTCCCTTTGCAATTATGCCTACGCTTCTGTAATCCGTGATTACATCTGCTATGGGTAGCCACGCCAACCCTGCAGTGTTTCAACATCCTCTTTCGCCTGTTTCACCTGTGTCATTTGTAGCTACTATCCCTTTGCAAATTGTTCAGCAGTACGTTCCTATAGCGCATCATACACCAATCATAGATACCCTACCACGTGTTCATACCATGCCTACTTCATAGTCGTATGTGACTTTTGTCTCCATTCCTACATTCATGTCTATTCCATCCACTGTGACGGGCCCCGGCCCGTCCACATGGTGGGCCCCATTAGCCTCTTTGTCTATTTCGCAAGCATTGTAGATGTCTCACTACGCTCGCTCTCAAACCCACCAAGCCTTGTAGATTGTACAACCCAACACGGGGCTATGGTCTACACTACCGATGACACAAGTGGTCCATCCGGTAGCCTAACCCATGGTTGTTTCCCTAACAACACCACCTACCAAGTGGTGGACAACACAAACAACACCGCTCGCAGGGGTCATCTTGGTGGCATCGTCAATGGGTCATGCTGCCACCCCCACCATGCCACAGGTGGGAGCTGCCTTCGTAGTTCCCCAACTATCTACAACGTCACTGGGCCTGGACCAAGCATTCCAGCTCATCCAAACCCTCACTGAGGAAATCAAATGCCTCAAAGCTGCTGGGTCTGACATGGTACAAGTCATAGACTTCTACCAGGATGACCCCATCATCCCTACAATCTCTGCCTACCCCCAGTAATGTCACTCCCACACTTTACGAAGTACGATGGAGAGGGGGATCCCAACGTACATCTTGTTATCTTTAGGTCTGAATCTTTGCTACTGCAATAATGGCCACACATTATCATTCATGTCTTCACCATGTCCTTAGTCGGGAAAGCCCTAGATTGGTACTGCACATTGCCATGCTCATCTATTTCAACTTTGGAAGAACTACTGACCTAGTTCATGACATGCTTCAAGTACAACTTGAAGCTAGAAACCACGTTGGATCAACTGATGAGTGTGAAGCAAGATCCGCAAGAGCTGGTCCAAAAGTTCATCTAGTGTTGGAGTGCAACCCTTAAAGAAATCCACGAGCCCATCGCGGAGGCCCACTTGTTGGAAGTCTTTAAGGACACAGAGAATGAATTCATTAAGTTCAAGTTGTACTACCTCACTCCTCGCTCTCTTAGTTAAGCCTTCACTCAGACTAAGGGCATATAAGATGCGGCCGAGGTAAGAAAAGGCCCAGCTTACATCACTTACAAAAACACCTTCGCAAAGAAAGGAAAGGATAAGGCTCCAACAACCACAGTGGCCACTGTGGTGATCGAGGCCAAGCCCAAATCTAGCAACACTGGCAATAAGAACAGCAAGAAACCTACCATACCTACAACTAACCCCATGCCCAAACAGGACCACGTACTGCAACCTACTCTCCCTACACCTGGGACATCTACACAACCCAAACCCAGCTTTCAACGCAAAGACCACTCAAAGTTCACCCCACTGCCTCTCAAGCCTTTAGAGCTCTTGAAGCAACTGCTAGTAGCGAGATACATCCAACACAAGTAGATTTCAGAAGACGCAATCGCGAGACATCAACGCTACTGCGAGCTCATTAGGAATCCCTCTTTGGCCCTGCCCAATGAGCCTCCAGTTCCTAGGGGTTTCAGGATGGATAGGTTTTGTGACTACCACCAATAGTGTGGTCACAACACAGATTACTGTCTAGTGTTGCAGGATGACATCCAAAGATTAATTGACCAGGGGAAGCTAGTGTTGGATGAAAGTAACCCAGTGCGCCCCGAAAACCAATCTATGTATGTCTACACAGATCTCCTCAACGCAAAAAATTTTGACTACGTAATCAATTCTATCGGCATTGACAATGACCCTAGGCCACCCCTGCAGCCATTCATGGTCCATGTGCCTCAGTGTAGTGCACCAACACTGCCAACGGTTGGTCAAAGCTCACAGTAGCCATTCATCCTGAGAGTCCCACCATGGGCATCCACCTTTGTGTCACCTATTAGCTGAGCCACATGGCCCCACCTGTTAACACCTCTAGCTCCATTTTTCATCAGGGGGTTGATGCCCTCGATAGCCCCTATCCCACGCAAATAGCTGAATAGCCTTCTCATCCTAAAAGGTGAGAAGTTCTCTTCGCGGGTGAGCCGTCGAAGGGAGGTACTACCCAAGGTACCCCCAAGCCTACGTCTTCGTCCCTTGCATCTATGCCTTCATCACCAAAGATGAATGTCAATATGACCAGATAGCTTACGCTGCTCTACCAACAAGGTTTTGAACCTAGATATGAAGTGGCCCCTCCTCGAGAAATTCATCTTCTGGGATGAGTAGAAGAGGAGGAGAGCATTAAGCAGGGGGGAAGCCAAGATCTCTTGGACGCCCTCACTTAGGTCAAACAAGCTCTAAAAAAACACTACATTGAGCTTGTACGACCTGATTATGACATCTATCCCACACCGTGAGGCTCTGATTCGCATGTTGACAGTGACTCCGGTCAACGAAGACATGCTAGCAAAGGAAGAAGTGATCTACTCAATCATGCTTCCCTCTGCGCTTGTAGGGCTAGAACAACCTCAACTAACCTTTTGCAACAACACTATTAGGGAATATTTCGAAAGGGGTTAGGTGACTACAACACCCCTTTTCATCACAATTCGGGTCAGCCAACACAGGATCCAAAGGGTACATGTTGATGATGGGCCTGCCACAAATGTCATCCCCTTCCCCATTGTGGACAAGTTGGGCTTGATCGATCAGATCAAGCCCACAATGATGTCATGCCTGAGGTCGTTCAATGGGGTGCAAGTTGTGGTGAAGGGCATAGTTCACATAAACTTCATAGCAGGGGATTAATTCCCCACAAGCGTGACATTCATCATGGTCGAAGAAATGCCCAGGTTTAACTAAATCTTGGAGAGATCATGGTTAGCAAAAATTAGGGTTGTTTCCTCACCCATACACCAGGAGATCCACCTACCTTACGCAGGCAAAGAAGTGGTGATCCACGGTGACGAAGTAGCAATGCAAGTAATTCATAATGTAGGCGTGGAACAAGGCTCAGAGGTCATAACTTCTGAGAATGAAGCACCTGTTGCAATTTATACTGACTACCTAGCAGAGGGGTCAGCTCAGCAAGCTGATCCCCAAAACGAAAACACATGGACCGAGTTGCCCTTCCAAGTGGAGGATGACGATGTAGATGAAGGCCCTAGCGGAGTGCCTTGGCCTTACATCTCGCTCAACCCGTGTTGGGTCAAGAAGAAGCTATGCCTGGTGTAGTGATCCACCACTTCCTGCCCACGTGCCATCCTTGTGTAAAACTAGCAATGCTACGCTATGGATTGAAATGGCCTAAAACTAGCATAAGTTACCAGTTAGCTATTGTTCAAGTTGCTAATGCATCATCCCCTTGGCATATTACTCGATGGCCTGAAACGACCTAAAACTAGCACATGAAAGCATGAACATTTTATACAAAACGCAGCACGTATGCAAGGTGCAAGTTACTGCAAAATCAATTCCTGTATCACAAAATCCTCTTTGCTTTATTCAAAGCTATTTTATTTTGAATAATGTTTGCAAAACTTGTTACATAAAAATTCAAAATTCCAAAATTCCAAAAAAAAATCCCATGTAGTCATGGGTTGTCTCTATTCGCATCATTTTCGCCTTCCATTCCTACATCATTTCCTTGCGTGTTGCCTTCTCCTGCTTTGTCCCTTGCCGACTCTTCATTTCCTCCCTCTACAAGTGCTACATCCTCGTTGGGGGCCTGCATCATGGGAACGAAGTGGTTAGCTAGGACAACAAATGTAAACTACAACAAAGCATAAACATTAGCATGGTAGAAAGTAGCTAACCTGAGAAGGGCCTGCGTCTGTCTCGAATGGTATCTTGCCTAAGCCGAGCCTGAGGTAGTGCTAGACCTCCTTTGTCGTGATATCTACACAACACCTTTTGTCTGGTGCAGCATCTACTGTAGCAGCTCTCTCCCTTTCGGCTAGTGTCCACCTTGGCAGCCCTGAAGAAAAGGAGATGGTCGTGGTCTCTCCCATGGGAAGGGCCACCTTCCAGTCAGGAGACTTCATGACCTTCACCTGCTCTTTGAACCTAGCATAAGCCTCAGAAGTGTCAATGGCATTTACAAAAGCTTCATATGTAAATGCCTCCACAGTAGTGTCTTCGTATAACTTACGATGGGTGGCATTTTCTTGTTTATACATATGCTTATGGTTTCTCTAGGTCTGCCTCCATTCGTAAACCTTGGCACTAAAGTCTTTTAAATCTTGACACTTCTGGTCCAGCAGATCTGTCTGCATCTACTACTTTATTACTTCATGGGTAGCCTCAACATTTTGATGCGTAACTATCCAAAACTTGGCATGGTCTACCACAACCGTGTGCCAGTCCTTATTGTTAGTGTTGTGGGCTATGAGAAACTCATTCCTCGACCTAAGGTCCTCCACCTCAACCCTCAGGTCAGCCTTCCTTTGCTTAGCCTTCTAGAACTATTTCCATAGGTCCTCGTTGACCACCTGCACTCCCACAGGGAGTGTGCGGAGTGCAAAGCACACTTGAAAACCTCATCGTATTCATGACGAGATACCTCGGTCACTTCCGATGGGAATGTGGGTACATCATCAACTTTCAAAGGTTGTGTCAGGTCCCATTTGAGTTGAGAGGCTACCATGACACAAAGAACATACTAGTTGCATTAGCATAGCACAAGTAAGCACTAGCGCAACATAGCGTAGCAGACAACAGAAAAGTAAGCATTAAACAAAAATGCTTACCAATGGGGGCTTGTGTCCTCTGCAGTTTAAGCTATAGTCTTTGCCCCTCCTCCTCCTCCACGCGAAGGGTTTCCTTAGCTGGGGGAGGCCTCTTTTGTCGTAACTTGATGACCGCAGTCTCAGCTATGAAATGTTCACCACGTGACACGCTACCGTCCACGGCGGGGGGTGTCTCTCCTACGCTATCCTTGTTGTGAACGTTGCGGCCACCCAATCCTTAGTCATTACAAAAAATGACTCCCCAACTATTTCTGGGATGATCTTGACCTCAGGTAGTCTAAAAGACCTGGCGAATCCATGGTTTGGAGATCTGGTCGTAATCTTGCGCGACCCAGACTCCTCTCTCCTGAGCTACCAGGAACTTCATGAAACGCTTAAGGCAACCTATGTAGAAGGCATAATGGATGTTGGAACGGGACTCCATTTTCATACAGTGCCCCAAGATCTTAGTCTACAAGCTTTTACATAGAGACTCAGCCTAGTTGTAATGGGCCCCCTCCTCCATAACCTCGTGCATGACCCAAGCCTGTGCAATCCTTAGGACCTTTCCCTGGGTAAGAAGCTAGGGGAATGCGTGAGCATGAAAAATGGGGTAAATCTCCTTGGTGGGCCCTTCTTTAAGCTTCTCCATGGGGAGCCCCTTGCGCTCCTTGGTAAGCCCTAATCACTCCTGGATGTCCTTCTTCTGAAGGGTCAACTCCGTCTTGGATCTTGACCCTATTAGAATATCGTCGGCGGAGACATCGAAGAGGTCTGCAAACAGCTGGTCATTGATGTCAATGACCACCCGCACGCCATGCGCACGTAGGGGAAAGCAGCTCACCTTATCAAAAAAGGATTCGACTAGGGTGAGCATCCCGCTCGTAGGTTCTCAACAGAAGAGAATTCTTGTAGGGCTATTTTTGTTATGGTCAGTAGGTTTGGTAGGTCATGAACCCCATCCTCGCTAAGGAAGAACCTAGTGGAAAATGCATACCATTAGCATTAGGCCAATATGGCCAGTGTCGCACAAACACAGTAGAACAAGGCTGCAAAACTCACCCGCCAGCACTGTAAACAGTTCCCTGAGGGTTTTGGAAGCACGTTGTCATAAAACATGCAAGGAATAATGTGTTGAAACGGTGGTAGTAGAACTACTCAAGCATTTTCTAGATCTAGGCCAAGTGCCTCAACCTTGTTGGGAACTGATTAGATCCTTCCCCCCGCCTACTCATGATTACCCCATCGATCAGAAACCTCAGAATGCCTCGGCTTGTCCCAGGAAAAATGACGTCTGTTATACCGATCGCCTCCTCCTCCCCTAGGGAGGACCAAATGATCAGGAATTTCAAGAAGCCTTATGCCCCCTTCCTGAACCACACCCCCCACTCTCCCACACATATTTGGGGAGGAGGAGCATTGGCGACAAGTTTTCTCACATGGCACATGACCCCTCTAACTTATAAAAAAATCAGCTTGGGCCTTAGCCTTGCCCTGTGTAGCCCATCAACAAATGTTAGCATCATGTCTAAGTGAAATACACATGTAATGTAGCAATACCTAGTGGTTCATACATATAGCATAGCATAACCCTCTTCCCGCACATAGTGTAGCAAGAACACAAAAGTTTAGCATAGCAAAAACATGCAAAACAAAAACCTTAGCATAGCAATAGAGCAACTGAAAATACGCCCTAATAAAACACGTATGGCCTAGCCCTCCTAAGGGTTCTACATTACGTCATTCGAAGGTTAAGTAACCTAAATTGCCCAAACCCCCGTGGTTATGACAATCACAGTAATGGCAGTTTAAGCGACCTTGCATGCAACTATGACATAATGATTATGCATCTTCCACGACCGAAGCAGCGACGGCAGCGATGCAAAGGCGAAAATGACGTGACAACAGAAAAAATAGGTAGCCAAGGATAGGATGCAAAAAATGAAAATAGAAAATAGCAGAAAACACAAAATGATAACAAGATTGCGAAAAAGGAAGAGGAATCATGGTAACCTACTGGGTCAATGGTGTGCTCCTCCATGCCACGACGCATTCTTGTGTTGCATACCCCAGGTTTTTCTTCACCTCCTCAACCTTTGCGAGCACCAGATGAGTACGTTCCTTCTTAGGAGCCATTGTCTAGCTTGCAAATTTCCCCTCTTCACTGTGAAAATTTGCCTCGCTGGTTGTTAGCACAATTACTTCATGCCACAAAATCGCCTTGTGCTCCGATGTGGGCTCTGTGCTCTTATGGTGGAGAATGGAAAAATTACTAGGGTTTAACCCCTATTTATGGCCGTAATGATAAGATGGAAAAACTTGCCGCTCTCTCTCTACGATTAATGCAGAGCATGCCGTATAGCATAGCATGCTCGCCACGACATCGCAGCACTATTGACATTAAAGCCTTGACATGCTTCAAGCCAACTCCTTTCTTTCTCAAAAATAAGAAATATATTTGTTTTTGATTATGGGTTTGAAAAGACCTTAAACTAGCAATTCTAGCAATCGCAGCGTTAAAGGTCCAAAAAGACCTTAAACTAGCAACCCTAGCATAGCTACATTTCCAACAGTCTGAAGAGATCTTAAACTAGCAATTTCAATGTTGTTAGATGTTTGTAGTCCGCGATGACATTAAACTAGTAATTTCACATTCTTACATGGGTAGTCTCGCATCTTCTCGCAATTTTGCACTCTCACATTAGTAATGTCACACTCTAGTAGTTTCATGTCTTCATGTTAGCAGTTTGCATTTTCACATTAATGTCTTTGCATTTCTCATACCTTCAATTTCCCATTTCGCATACTATCTCTTTGCACGTTATGATTTTTACATGTACAATTTGGTAGTCCTCAATGACACTAAACTATCAACTTGGCACTTGCATGTTAACAGTTTCACGGCTTCACACTTTTGCACCAGCAATTTTACATCTTTAGCTGTTCTACACTCTTATGCCTTAGTGGTCCTCCATGACCTTAAACTAGCAAACTTTTAATCTTTACATCATCACACTTCGCAAGTTGCATCTTGTTGCTGCTTTGCAAATTTTCATTATACACAATCTCTACCAACAGATTTCTCTTAACTAGGCTTTTATCTTATGTTGGCAGGTTAAGAAAGATATGGAAATCCATCGCAACCTCTCCATGTCCTTAACGTTAGCAGGTCCACAGGGCAAGCTCATAAGACAGTTGAACCCCAACATGATCGACTGGGGGTCGACCACAACTAGCACTATAGCAGCATTAGAAGCATCCCCAGACTAGCCTAAGCATCTGGCCCAAGCCCTAGACTTAGAGGCCAGGGATGTAACTGAGGACCCTCTCATCGAGATGCCTATGACCACGTCTACGGGAGAGATAAAAACGTTAAAACTCAGTTCCCTCCTAGACACATAGACGCACATTAACATAGCCAAGATTCTGCAAGATAAAATCAATGCCTTCGCATGGTCGTACAATGACATGCCAGGTCTAGATCCACAATTGATCCAACACAACATCATCCTAGACCCACGCATGAAGGTAGTCAAGCAGAAGATTTGCAAAGTTAAGCCAGAAATCGCACTAGTCGTGAGGCATGAAATCACCAAGCTATACCAAGCTGGTTTCATTCGCACGATTGACTACTCAAAATGGGTGTCCAACATCATTATGGTTTCAAAGAAAATGATAGGAATACAAATTTGTATAGACTTCTGGGACTTGAACAAGGCAACGATCAAGGAAGATTTTTCACTTCCAAGCATTGATCAGCTTGTTGACACCATGGCTGGTCATGCTCTGCTATCCTTCATAGATGGTTTCTCCGGATACAACCAAATCTGCATTAACCCAAAGCATCAGCTGACAACAACCTTCATGACCCCATGAGGTACCTTCTACTACACCATGATGCCCTTCGAGCTCAAGAATGCTGGAGCAACATACCAGCGAGCCATGATCTACATCTTCAGCGACTATATCCTAGAAACATTAAACAACTATGTGGATGATATAGCAGTCAATTCCAAGGACGTAGCTGATCACTCACATGACCTAGGGATAGTCCTCAAGTGCTACCAAATGCACGACTTACGTCTCAATCCTAAGAAGTGTGTCTTCGGGGTGAAAACCGGGTGCATGTTAGAGTTCGTGGTATTGGAGGCCGAAATACGGGTGGACCCTAACAAAGTCAAGGGCATCGTCAACCTGACACCTCCTACAAACCTTAAGGAGTTACATGATTTGCAAGGTAGGATACAATTCATTCAAAGGTTTATAGCAAGGTTGACCGACAAGTTACACCCCATGCAACATCTTCTGAAGAAGGGGGTTAACTTCGAGTGGACAACCTAGTGTCAATAGGCCTTCGATGACCTGAAGAAGGATCTTTTACACCTCCCAATTGTGCATCCACCACAAAGGGACAAACCCTTCTTCATCTACCTCGCCACCTCTGATACATCTGTCACAGCACTACTATGTCAGAAACGAGATGACGGTTCTAAGGTACCAGTGTATTACCTAAGCCATGCACTAATAGTGCACGAGGTGAAATACAACGAAGTGGAGAGAAATTTCCTTGCCTTAGTGTTCGCACTAAAAACGTGGAGGCATTACCTATTTCATAGTATGACTAACATCATTTGCAAATGCAACATACTCTGGGCTATCACAAACAACCTATATGAAAGTAGCAGGATAGCCCGATGGAAGGTAATAACCGTGGAGTTCGATTTACACTATGTAAGTCAATCATCGACAAAGGGTCAAGCCATAGTAACCCAACTCACGACCTCGCCAGTCGACGACTAGGCAACCATAGACCCTGAATTCTCAGATGAATATGTTGGCAATGTCAACATCGTTCCATTGCATTTTGAAGCCACTTTACACTTTGATGATGCCTCAACCACATGAGGAGGTAGCACTGCTATTGTCATCACGTTCCCCTCTAGGGAAATGCACCATCTGCTTATTGTTTTGCATTCCCTTGCACCAAAAACATGGCAGAATACGAGGGATTACTCAAAGGCCTCTTAACTGCCTGAGCGCTACACATACAACACCTCACAATCCTCAGAGATTCACAATTAGTTGTGAATCAAATCACCGAGGTCTATGCCTGTAAGGCTATGCACCTGCAACCCTACTACAACCTAGCAAAAACCTTGCTTAAGCAATTTGTAACCATAGATGTGCAACACGTGCCACACAGTGAGAACACCGTGGTAGATGCCCTAGCTACCCTTGCATTAAACATTTCATCACATTCCCTGGAAAATTTTCCAACTTCGATTATCGAATGCATAGAGCCTATCACTCAGGTGGAACACGTGGCCTCTATTAGCTTTGCAGATGCCCAGGAGTGGTACGCCAACATTAAAGCCTACCTGTAACATGGTGAACCCCCAAGTATATTGACATCTACCTAGAGAGATGTAATCCATAAGCATGCTCGACAATATATGCTCATGGGAAATGATGCCCTGTGTCGACGTTCCTACGACGGGATATTGCTGGCATGCATGGGTGGGGAGCAGGCGCAGAAGGTAGTTAATGAAGTGCATGAGGGGTTGTGCGGTGGACACATAGTGCCCAGGGCTATGGCTGCAAAAATAAGATGCCTAGGGTATTATTGGCCCCACATGGAGCATGACTGCCTGTCAAAAGTCAAGATGTGCGACACGTGCCAGAGGCACACAAATATCATACACGTAGCACCCACGGACTTACACCCAACGTAGATCACTTGGTCCTTCCAAAGATGGGGACTAGACCTCATAGGACCTATCATGCCTAAGTCCTCCATAGGGCATAACTTCATCATCATCACCACTGAGTATTTTACTAAGTGGGTGGAAGCCATTCCCCTGAGGAAAATGATGTCTTAGCAAATATGGCATTTCATCCTGGACAACATCATAACGAGATTCGGACTCCCAATAACTATTGTGACTAACAATGGGCCACAGTTTAGCAGTACAGAAACCTAAACCTTCTGCAACAATCTAGGCATTAAGTAATCATTTTCCTCCCCCTATTATCTGTAGGCAAATGGATAGGTGGAGGCTACAAATAAGTCCATCATCAACTTGCTGAAGCGGATGCTTAACAATAGTAAGAGGCAGTGGCACGAGCAAATTCTCTACGTTCTATGGGTCTATTGGACAATATGTAGGACCGCAATAAGTAAGACTCCTGACAGCCTTGTTTATGGATCTGAAGCTGTGTTTCTTCTTGAGTTGCAAGTACCATCACTCTAGATGATTCTTTTTGACGCCGTAAGCGAAGCCCAGAACAACAAGTCCCAGATCATCGACCTTGACTCAATAGAGGAGGAGCACGTGCAGACACTGAGACGCATTGAGCACTACTAGAGCAAGCAGTAGTAGAAGCATCGGTGGCCAGTGTAGAAGGGAGACCTCATCCTCAAGGCCATCCATGAGCATGTGAGCAAATTCTTAGCCAACTGGGAAGGTCCTTACATGGTCACTAAAACCTTTGGGAATGGAGCCTTCAAGCTAGTGGACATGGAGGGCAATGAGTTCACCAACCTAGTGAATCACCCATACCTCAAGCCATACTACGTCTGAAGCACGACGGTAGCCACCATCGTCCGCTACAATGATAAACTAGCAACAACATCGAGCACTATCCGCTACGATGATAAACTGGCAGAAACATCAAACACCATCTGCTACAATGATAAACTGGCAGCAGCATCAAGCAGCGTCCACAATGAGATTAAACTAGTAGCATCAAGCACCGTCCGCTACGATGTTAAACTGGCAACAACAATAAGCACCATCTACTATGATGTTAAAATGGCATGTACTGTCTGCTGGGACCTTAAACCAGCATAGCGGTCCGTTGGGACCTTAAACCAACACACGGTCTACTAAGACCTTAAACTGGATTCACATCACATCCCCAGCGTGCATCTACGCCAAGTACACATCGAATAAACATGCGCAGTGCTGATGCATAGGTGGGGCATCGCACTTCTGGAACGTGGTCCACGATGCAATGGGGACATGCTTCGGAACGCATGTTGCACTTCCACCACTAGCATTGTGCTGATCCTCTGGAGATATCGTACAACATTTCACTAGTCCTCCAGACCTACCATTGCCACAACCCCTTACCTTGATGGTAGTTCATCGGCCAGTGCTTGTAGCTGGAGTTTCGGCAGTATTGTGGGCCAGCCACAATATTGTTATCCTCTGGCCTCCTACCAATGGCATTTGACTATGTGGTAGCTGATCCCATAGCTGAACTGAGAATGCACACCCGTGGCATGGATTCTAGTGCATCTGCACTCACAGCGGTGCTTCCGAGGCCAGTCCCTCCACGCCAATGCTGCCAAGGCTGTTGTTGGCTTTCCTACTTTGGACATTGTACACCAGCAACGATGTCCAATAGTTTCAACAATGCCAATAGTGAGCAAGACCTTTGCCCTTTGGGGTACATCTTACCACAGCAGCAAATGCTATGGCGCTGCGAAGTGAGTGCCTCGACTAGCTTGACTACCCTAGAGTGCAACTCCCATGATGTGCATAACGCAAATCTCCACGTGGGAGACATAAGTGTAAATTCCATGACATGTGTAACACAGCTCACCACATGGAAAGCATCTGTAGGTAGGTCAAAACCCTACATAGATGTAACGTAACTCATCTCAGGAAAGACACCTGTCCTATGGAAGGTCGAAGGTTAGCGAAAGTAAAGATGAAAATGCATACGACTCCCTCATGAGCACTCCGATGAGGGATTTGGCTAAACCTCATCTTTTCCCTTCTTCTATGCCTCCTTCCTCCCTGCTTCATCCTTTTCACTCCAATGCAACACTCTCAAGTGCAGCTAAGTGACGTCTCGACACTCACCAAGCGACAACCTCAGCATTTTTCCTTCTATGGTGTTTCTTATTTTTTGTCAATGTTTATCAAGCCCATCCTCCAGACGTCGACAAAGAGGGGCCAATGAAACACCCCAAAAAATTTGAAGTTATTCTCACTTCACCAGGCCTTGCAATTCGCGTAGCATTACGACAGTTCTTTGGGAGGAGAACACTCTAAACTCAGGCTAGCCAGTTCGGCAAATTTTCTACTTTGGGTGAAAACAGGCTCCATGGATCATCCTATTTGTCCACCCAAGTAGTGTACCTAGTTGACAACCTGCTCAGAAACAATGCGTGCAGTTGACAGTAGCGCTCAGGATGCACAAAATAGTTCGGAAAGTTTTCTACGTCATGAAGTCTACTACGCTACGCTACTCCCCACTATGTAGCGTAGCAAGCTTCAAAAAACGATCGCAAAACTTAGTGCTACGCTATGCTGTGCTATGCAGCATAGCACAACGTAGTAAAAACTACACAGTCGGTCCCCTCACCCGACTTTAAGTCCTTCAGCAATGTCTCTTTCTATTAGAAAGCTGTTGGCGACCATTTGGGATGCGACAACCAACGAGTGTCCTCGAATAGGATTTAGGTGCCTGCTGGTCTCTGGCAACACCAAGGCCCAAATACCTCCAAATAAACTCAGTAGTTAATGTGAGTATGTGTGTGTGCTGTTGCGGCGTGCGGTTGTGAGAAATGTAACAATTACGTTGTGTGTGAACTACAAATGACTTACTTTAAAGAGATTCAGCCAACTTTGCCAAGTACTGTGAGTTCTTGAAAATTTCCTATTTTGTTCAACTGCCTAATATACGCGGTCCTTATAATACCTACTTGTAACAAATAAAATTTTGCAAAAACATATGAGCACAACTCCGCAATCTACTCCTAATTTTCCCCATAGAAAGAGATAGTTCCACAAGAAAACTAGAAATAGAACAAGATTCGATGGAAATAAGCAGAAAGAAAAGAAAGCAGATTTGTGTAGACCTCAAATATTTAAACAAGGTAAAATGACAC
>MNCI01036530.1:235954-248909 GCA_015680685.1 Gnetum montanum | reverse complement strand
TAGACTAGGTAATTAAACAAAGTAGGAACTCTCAACAACTCATAGTACTTGGCAAAGTTGGCTGAATCTCTTTAAGACAAGTCATTTGTAGTTTACACACAACGCAATCATTTCATATTTCACAACCGCACATTGCAACAGCACACACACATACTCACATTAACTACTGATTCTATTTGGAGGTATCTGGGCCTTGGTGTTACCAGAGAATAGCAAGCACCTAAATCCTATTCGAGGACACTCATTGGCGGTCGCATCCCAAACGGTCGCCAATAGAATGATTCTCTGCCACCTCCAGGTCTTTGTTGTTGCTGCAACTATTGCTCCTAAATTTTTCTAAGATTCTTAGTAGCTACAAGCATCTCTAGTGTTATTTCTAGGACTACAGGTGATGGTAGTGGTGACTGCTTCTCTTTCTGAAGCTTTGTTGTAGTTTTTTCTTTCATCATCTCCTACCATGATGTAGCAAAAGTGCAGTAGAAAATATCATTGAAATAGTGGACTATTCTTTCCCCTTTTTATAATTTTCTAATTAAGCATGAAAAGGGAAATTTCTTCTTATCCTTCTCATTTTCCTTGAAATGCTTTTCTATTTCAAGGAAGATGAGATGGGATAGACTAATAGGAAATGTTCCTCTTAGAGATGTACATGCCCTAGTGAAGAAGGTTGTCACCGTACTTGGCCTCACATTTGGGTTAAGATGATAGGCCACAATCTTAAATTAAGCTCTTTCTACCTTTGTCAGGGCTTCATATTCCTTATAGTCTATTCCATAGCACTATTGGACCCATTCTTTCTTTACTTCAGGGTCAACCTACATTAAGATCTGTACTAGCTTTGATCTAGTATTGGGCAAACTAAGGGCTTTTGGATTGGCCTCAATTAAGTAAGAGATTATAATGTCTTTGATTTTGACTAATGCATCTTCTTGTCATTTTTTCTAGAAAAGGTAGGTTTCCCCCATGTATCATTCCTCACTATTAGAGAGAATGGACCATAGAAGAAACCCTTACAACTACATCCTAACCTTTTTGGCATCAACTCCAAGAATAATCCAAAGTTTAACTCTTTCAAGATCAAGTTTTTCATATCCTTCATTCATATCTTTTCTAGGCATGCTTCAATAAGTGTGATCTCTAAGTTAGGTCTTCGTCTTAGGATCTCATCCTACTTGGATTAGCTTGTTTCTATAGTAGGAATCTACCTAATAAATTCCATCTTGGGATCTTCAAAAAGAGACACAATAGCATGCATAGCCTCAGTGACTTGCCCCTTGGATTATTATTTCTATGGTTGTTGTTCCTTCCTTTTTCCTCAAGGTCACTTTTCCTTAGGCTTTGATGGCCCTTCCACTTATGATGATCTTCTAGGTTCCATCTATGATCACAAACATAACATATGATTAGCTCCTAGACATAACCATTATTTCCATTAAATAAGCTCCTTTTCTAGATCACACTATGTTGATTTCTTAAACTTTTGAATTTTAACATTAAGTTCTTATTTTATGATCACAAGCTTATGATATTATTTTATTATTATTTTATTTATCTTATAATAGAGGTTTATTATTGATATTACCTTTTTGTGATTATTATTTTAATATCTTGTTCATGAAAAATTAGAAAAATTTCTAAATATTTTCCATGAAAACCTAATATTTGAGGTCCCCATGACTTAAGACATACCTCTGGTAGCTTGAGGATAAAATGGATGAAATCAAGTTAATTTAGAAGTTATGGTGCTTGTAAGGTTTTTTTGGCTTTGAGAAATCAAAAAAACTCCTCTGGAACTTTGTAAAAATGATGAAAACAAATTAACTTATAGGATTTTTACCTTGCACCAGTGGGAATGCATCGATAGGGCTGCATCAATGAGGATGTGTCGAAAAAACTATGTTAATGAAACTAGTTTTATCTATATTTTGCACTTGAAAATTAAGAAATTTTAGGTGAGTTTGGAGATGAAACAAGAGCCAAATGAAATTGAAAATTATGTAGAATTATAGTAACAACATGAAAGATGATATGTTTAACAAATTTGAAGTGATTAGAGCATAATGGATGGGGTCTTTGAGGATGTCCTGATGCCAAAGAAAGTAAACTAGATGTGGTAAGGCTATCGAGATGATTAATTGCATAAGTGGCCCATGGTTAGCATTTTTAACTTAAGATAGATCAAATGAAATGCAAATTGATCCTTCCAAAAGCAAGTGTATGCCTATTATGCCAGTGCATACCTTCATTACAAAGAGTCTATGGGCACCAAGGATAATTAATGATTATTTTTAAGTAAAATTCCACACCCATGGAATGAGTTTTTCTTAGGTTTATGTTGTCTAGAAATCAAAAATAATCAATTTTTCATGGTATGAAATAGTATGGTACTAGAAAATAAGTGAGAAAATGGTAGAGAGAGAGAATGATGGATGGATAATTTGCATCTTGATCACATGAGATCCTCGCTCAAAAGTATGATTACGATGATCTAATACTAGTTCATTTCAAGTCTAGATCAAGTCCATGTCATTTTCAATGATCTTGTGGTAACATACTCTTCCTCTTCGACCATCAAGATTTTATGATAAGCCCAAAGGACAACCATCACTCCAAGAGAAGAAGAAAAGTGAAGAAGGAAGTAGGTAGTGCCTTAGCTAGAGGGGTGGCTTTAGGCATGGGTAAGATGTATTTCTAGCCCCATAACTAGTGCTTGTAGCTCATTATTATATCTAAGAAGTATGCTTTTAATTTCTATTATTTTTATTTGTTTTCTCTTTTTTTCTATGGAAACCACATCATGCAAAGACATGCTTTCTTTTTTATGATCGATAATAGGAGTCATGATATGCCAATAGAGAATCATAGAACTTAAGAAGGAAGTTGAGAGAAGAACACATCAAATCCCCTTGAGATCACATCCTTTTCCATTGTCACGTAGTCCTTTCCTAGTTTGTTGGGCAATAAAATCATTTTTTACTTATAGTTGTAGTGTGAAAGAAGCTTCATGATTCCATGATGCAGTCTACAAATAAAATAGATGGAATAGATGCATGTCATGAGCTCACTACCTAATAACATTAAAAAATTGACAATTTGTTAGTAGAGAGCATAATCCAAGAACAAAATGTGACATTTTGATCAATCAATCATAATATTGATAGCTAAATTAAATAATTTTTCAAAATTTATAGTAGCAATGAACAAAATCAAAAATTTTGAATAAGAATGGATGAAATTAAGAAAGAAATATATATATTTAATAAACTATTAAGAAAATTAAAAATATATTTAAAAATGTTGTAAAACAAAAATATAAAAAAAATAGTTATTCTCATCAAGATGTTACAATGAATGGCCATCTCTCCCATGACTAAGTTAAGAGGAGAAGATTAAAAAAATAGAGCATGTCTATTCTTACATAGAGATGTTATTGCTATTGGTTACTTGAGGTTCTAGGAATGGCTTAAGTGATTATATGTTAACTAACATATGTCTTTAAGGGTTGGTTAGGTGATAAATTATAATGATCCTAGAAGGAAAAGTTAAGTGGATGATGTAAGGTCCTTTCCAAAACATTTAGAACTTAGTGCATTATGGCACATGCATGGGATTCCAATAAAGAATCTTATCATCAAGTTGGAATGTAACTTTTCTCATCCATATGTTATGACATTATTTTTTATATGTCTTATGCACTTCATTCACCATTAGGGCTATTCATCAATTTTCATCTAGCATATTGAGTGTCATAAGACATTCTTTTTGGGCCAGATTAAGCTCATAGCTAGTTGTAAGTGTATTAAGTTCATCTTGGATTGGAAGCTTGGGTAACTTTTCGTACACTAACTCATAAGAAAAGAAGTCTATCAGAAGTTTCCAAGTTGAATGATATGCCCAAAGAATATCATTAATTTTGGTACTCTAGTCTTTCCTATATCTACTAATAATCTATCTCAAAATTATAGTAATCTCAACTTGACTATTGGATTAGGATGATAAGGGTTGTAATATGTTCCATCTCAAAGTGTTGCATCAATTTCTAAAAAATAGACCCTATGAAATGTATTCCATTATCTTAAATTAGTACTCTAGGCATACCAAACCTATTTACCACTTGTTATTGAACAAAATGAGCTGCAATGATAGATGTATAGTCAAATAAAACTATAACCTTAGTCTAGTTTGTGTAGTAGTTAACAACAACTATGATCTAAGCCTTCCCATTTGACATGGGAGTAATGAGTTCCATGAATTCAATTCCCCAAAGGTCAAAAGGATCTAGTGGTTGAATCCACTATTGGGGCCCTTTCATTCATATGGTCATTTTTTCATTTCATTGACATTAGTTACATGAATGGGATAAATGGTGAGCATCCCTGAAGATCATTAGCTAAAAGTATTCTTCAATGAGGGTTTCTAAATTCATCCTTCTTCTTATGTAGTGGCCTCTACAAGGATCTTCATCAGCATCTTAGAGGATCTACAACTAATTTCCATTAGGTACATACCATCAAAGAAAATTATTGGCATAAACCTTGTAGAGATTACCTTCAATTTCTATGTAAGGCCTGACTTGGTAAAGAAATTATTATTTCTTCTTATTATACCATTCTGTAGGAGTCTCCTATGTTAGAATATTGAAGAAGAATTCACCATACCAATTGGTACTTTTTGGTCCTTGAAGTTCAATGAGCGTAGCAAAGAGGAGTTTATTTGGAAATTGATCGGATAAGAATTCTTCATCCTTCTTACTATCCCATCTTAACCGAGATAAATAATCAACAATTATGTTCTTGATTTCTTTCCTATCTAACATGATAAGGTTAAATTCCTATAAACTTACCAACTATCATTTAACAAAAGAACAAATCATTGGCTTTTTATTAGAAAGTAGATTGCATTATGGTTGGTGTGCATGAAAATTAGATATCTAAGCACATAGTACCTAAATTTTTCTAATGAATACACTACTATAATAAATTCTTTTTAATTGGTGGTGTAGTTAAGTTGTGTACTCATAATGCTTTTACTTGCATAATGCATGTAATAAGGGCATTTATGATCATCCATTTGTATAAGCACCATTTCCAAAGCATAATTACATGCATCTGTCATTATATGGAATGGCCTAGACTAATATTGCATACATAGAATTATATTTTCTATGAGCTTTTGCTTCAAGTACTAGAATGCTTGTTTGCATTCCTTGGTCCATTCAAAGAGTGCATCTTTCTTTGTAAGCTCTACTAGTAGTTTAACAATTTTAGAAAAATTTTCTATGAAGCTCTTGTAGTAACCAATATGACCAAGAAAAAAACCTCACATATTTTATAGTTTAAGGTTATCTACTTATTCCTTAGATGATCCTTACTTTTTCAAAGCCTATCTCAAGGTCCTTTTCTGAAATCTAGTGCCCTAAAATGATGTCATCTTAAATCATTAAGTGGTGCTTCTACTAGTTAAGCCATATGATTGTTTCCACACATCATTTTAAAACCTACTCAAGATGGCCCAATTTTTGTTCAAAGTTAGTACCGTAGGTGGAGAAGTCATTCATGAAGGCTTCCATACCACTACCAATTTTCTACTGAAAGATGCTAAGTACCATTGTTGGAATATTGCATGAGCATTACAAAGATCAAAGAATATCTTTTTATATACAAAAGTTCCCAATAAACTTATGAAGTTGTCTTGGCCAAGTCTTCTGATGTAATTTGAATTTGGTTATAGCCACTATAACCATTTAGAAAAGTGTAGCAATTATGTCCTACAATTGTATCTAGTACCTAGTCCACAAATTGCAAAATAAAATGATCTTTAAATGTAGCCATGTTTAACAGTAGAAGTCTATAAAAATCCTCCATTTTGCTTCTTTTTTGGCATAATAATGAGTTGGCTTATCCACTCACTATATACTGTAAGATAGATGAATCCTACCTTAAGAAGTTGTTTCACTTCATCTTTAACTTTTAATAGCTTTCTTTTCTATTCTTTGGTGAAATTTCCATTAATAATTATCAACTTGCATTATTAAGGAAAACATATTCCAGTGTTACCAAAGTCTCAAGTTTAAGGTGCTCCTGTATAAAATGATCAAGAATTTCAAAGTCTCCCCAATCTATTTCTATGTCTTCATGGGAGATTTGGTTATGAATCTACTCCAATTCATCCATTTTATTAATGTAAGACCTTTTGAGAAGCTCTACTAGTTTCATACATATTGTTGAATTAGAGCTATTATTTGCTATTAGCCACTAAGTACCTTCGTTTTTTTTTTTTTGTTGCCTACTACATACAAGCACCATTGAATAGTTAATGTCTCAACATACTTATTGCATGTAATGATAGATGTACTTTTCATGGACCATTGCTTTTTCATGTAATGGCAACCTCTCTCACTATATGCAATACACGAAACTTGCTTCTCTATTTTTTTGAAGTTATTTTTCTTGGAGATTTTCAAGAAGAGGTATCTAATCTCCATCTTAACATTAATTATGTTGAACCAAGTCCTTTCCATGATAATAGAGAAGTCCCTCTTATAGTTTTTAACATGGATTATAAGGAAATTTTTTGGATATGACCAACCATAAATGGTGGTCATAATATCCTCCACTAATTCCAAAGGAACAGTGATGGATTGATTTACAAGCTTCAATATAATGTTGCATTTCTTGAGTGGAGGCAAGTTCCAAGTCTTATAAATCTCTTGAGAAATTATGTTTATCCAAGAATATAAGTTCAATAGAGCCTTGCATGAATCATTTTCTACCATCTATAAATAAATTAAGGGACTCCTAGGATCAGATATTTTTCTAGGAAGGTGCACTACCTTGATCTAATCTATTACGACATGAGTTAATATGACTATATGAAGATTCTAGGATTTTTGATTTGAAAGTTGCTCAATGGTAACTTCAAAAGTAATTAATGTAGGATTATCAACCACACATATCTATGAGGATTTATATGGACTATTGGATCTTAAGAAATCTATTTTTTAAGTTTTATAATTAGAATCACTTGGATGGTTATTCAGCTACAAGTTCATGGCCCTGATTGCATTTCATTTTTCAGGTTGTGATGGAATTTTCCCTTGCATAGATGGTGTCAGTAGCAAGGGAGTAGTATTAGAGAATGCAAGGTAAGTTGGTAAATATGAGGATAAGTGAAAGGAGACTCAATTCATAGAGTGGATGTTCTATGATATTCTAGGAGATAGTAGTGATGGAAGAAAGGAGTATGGCTTGTAGAGCTATGAGAAGATATAGGTTGTTGGATGTAATATTCATATGAGTCTAGCTATTGGTAAGAATATTCTACTATGGTGATGAAATCCCCCACAATTACGGATTTTTCTATTGTTAATAATGTTTCTAATGTTAGGGTGGTGCTCCACTTGGATAATACTATGATGAGTGGAACTACTGCTAATAATTACCTTGTGAATAACATAATATCCTAGGTGGTTATCTTTTCATCAATTTTGGATTTAAAGCATACATCCCAGATTCTTGCAGATGTGACACTATAGGATATCATCCCTTAAGATATTTTTATTGACAAATGTCACATCCTTTTTCATCTATTTCTGAATCTATAACCTCATCAATGGCTACAACTCTACCATTCTACTGCTAGTAGTCCCTACCTATATCATTCCTTCATTTTCTATTTTTATCTCTAGTCTCCTACTCCATTTTCTCCTCCATAATTTTAAGAGTAGTTTAGAACTTTTCATCTAAGAAGTACCATATTTTATTCTTCTTAGCTAATATTTCTATAATATATTTCTAAATCAACAAGGTTTACCTTTTTACCACTTCATGTAGCAATGCTTCATCCTCTAAATCATAGAAATGTACCTCCCTTTTGCAAATGAAGGAGTTCCTATTGTATTCCTTTATACTTTCTTACCTTTTAAGCTCTTCTTCTTCCTTTTTCATATCATCAATCAAACTTTGGATCCTATTGGCTTTCATTTCTAAAATTCTTCCTTGGGCATAGACTACAAGAGTTTATTTAATTTGTTTCAGAGTCCATCTACTATGTGGTGAAGTTGTTTTCTTTTTAAAAAAACCTCATGGCCTAGACATTAGTGTAAGAAAGAGTAATGCTTGCCAAAGGGTACATCCAAGGATTCATGATTATCTTACTTTCATCCTTGGATTTGTTTTCTTAGGTTGGACATGCTAGAGTACATTTTGTTACTTATCATTAAATAACTCTAGCATTATACTCTATCTATGAATGGATTCCAGCTCTAAGAAGCAGTGTCAACTTTCAGCTTCTTTGAAAAGTGTCTTGAGGAATGGTTTGGTTTCTGCCACTTATTTTTAATGTTTTGCAAGGCACAGGCATCATGAAAGGCATGTAAGTGATGTTGTGGTTTAGCATTATATCCTCCTTCAAATATAGAGATATTATTTGTATCAATCCATTTAATTCTAGTATTCATTTAATGCCTAGTAGGAATTCAAACTACTTCTAAAATATTAATCATATTCATGGTAGCAAGCAATGGTCCATCATAGTCATTGTGTTCATGGTGGCCCCTCTCATGGCCATGTCTTCTATGATGTGACCTATTATGTCTTCATTCCCTATGATGCTCATCTTCCTCTTATAGTTGACTATAATCTCTTTTCTCATCATGATAATGGGATTTTTAGTCATCTCCATTTTATTCTTCATCATTTCTCTTTCATTCTTAGCCACAGTTCCTCCCATTAAAGTTTAACAAAGAGGATGGTGAAGGTGGGGGGCTAGGAGAGTGGTGCCTATTAGTTCTTCTCCTATGATCCTTTGATTTTTATTTCTCTTTTTCTTTTTCTTTTAATGAATATCTACAAAACCTTTGTCTTGAAGTTTTTCTAATTTTAAACTCTGTCCTTTCCTTATCTTGGTTATTCACCAAGGTTGATTATACCCATTCATGAAGTGTGTCTTTCTCATCGAAAGAAGGAGAATTTTGATATTGAGACTGCCTTGAGAAAAATTTAGGGCCCTCCTTATATGACTGCAAAAATAATGATGTTGGAACTTTCTTACTCTTGAAGGCATTATAACATGCCTCCATGTGTTAATATTTTCTTAGCTAAGCATCTATTGGATGATAATCTCTAGAACAATCTCATAATATCTTGATAAGTGTTATTAATAAGAATGATGATAATCAGAAATATGCTAATCTTCTTCTTTATCTCACTTCTGGAGAAACTTCAACTCATCTTAAACTTGCTTAAAAGGATGCTTTATGCAAATGTAGTCGACATTTCCACTTAAGGCATCTCAATATCTTATGTCATATTTCTCCAGTGAGTGTTCTTCTATGTTATCTTAGTCTTGTAGAATCTAAGATAATCCTTACATTAAGCTCCTTGGCTACTTGCATCATTTCTCTAGGTTATTAGTGGCCAACCTTAGCTATAGATGCATATCATCTAGTCAATATGTATGATACTTGTCTATGGCATGCCTCTCTCATCCATGTTCCTTTACATGAGCTTAACATATCTCAGATTATAGGGCCCTCACAAAAATGAGGTTTAGCCCTTATTAGTGCTATTAGCCCTTCTTCATCTACTAGACATCAATTTATTCTAACTTCTATGGAATTCTTCACTAAGTGGGTAGAAGTTATTCCCTTGTATTTCACCAAATCTCATTTCATCTATCACTTGATCCTTGATCACATTATAATCCACTTCAACCAACATCTTCAAATTAAAACTAACAATGGAACTTAGTTGAAAAATAAGGAGTTAGCTTACTTTTATCTCATGTATCATATTATTTAATCCTTTCATCATCATATTACCTTCAATCTAATGGTTAAGCTGAATCCACTAATAAAACTCTCATTTGCTTTCTCTACACCATGGTCAATAAAACCCAATGAAATTGGCACATACAACAATCCCATTCCCTATGGGTTTATCATACAACTTTTTGTATAGCAACTAGTAATACTCCATACTTGCTAACCTATGGTTTAGAGGTAATCTTACTAGTTAAGCTCCATATCCCATCTATTTGTGTTGCTCTTCAAGATTGGCATTTAAATCAAAATAACAACAAATGTGATGCATTGAGTTATATCTTTTTGAAGAACAATGATAAGCTACTCTTTAATATGTACATGAGTATCAAGCAAGTATTCATCATAGCTACTCTAGACACATTAGAACTAGAGAGAATTACAAGGGTGATCTAGTTCTTTGTCATTTTTTGAACTCTAGAGATATTAAGTTCTCTCCCAACTAGTAAGGTTCTTTCATAGTGGTTTAGTCCTTACAAATAGTGCCTATATTCTATCCAATCTAAAAGAATTTCAATTTACATATCCTATGAATATAAGCTTTCTAAAGTGCTACTACATGAAGCCAACTACTCATATCAACATTAAACCTGGTAACTATTCAAGATTGAACAAGTGTTCTCTCAGTGGAAATTTTCTTTTTATCAACTCATCTTTACTACAATAGAATATATACCATATCAAGATAATAGGTTTGCTCTAAACCCTATTTTACTTACAATATTTTACATCTAATTTCCCATCTCTATCTTATATTCTACTATTATTCTAGCTATTTTCTTCATATTTCCTTATATTATTTATCTCGTTCTACTCTATGTGCTCAAAACAACCAATGATATTTTTGAATGATTAAATATATCATTATTTTATGTGAGGGTATGACTGGATATATTATTGAGTGGAATAGGGAGGGGTTACTTCAAAATTATATATGGCATCCTTTTCATCCATATAGTGTTAAGGATTTATCCATGCCCCACTTCTATGCCATGCCCTACTTCTATGGCATAGTACCATTCTCATGATAGATCTATGGATGATATCCTCTTTTCTCCTCCTCCTTATTTGTTCTCTATTTTTACATATTATAACATTTACTCTCTTGTATCACATATCTCTTTTCTTCCACTCATCTTGTAACATCTAATACCTTGTTAATGGTAAAAATAAATTGTAACAATGTAATTAACCTTCAAATGAAGAGGCACCTTGTTATGAGGAGTCACGATTATTCATGTATCCCTTGGGAATGGGTTTGACCTATGTCATTTAAGGCTAGGTTTAGAGGTCATGCTAGCATGGAATTGCATAGCCTAGAAAGGCAAGTGACAGGATCCAGGTGAAATGGGGCAAGAAGGGACTAATCATCCCTTTGGCCAGATAGCCTAACTGTGGTGGCAGTGCTAGATTGTCTCTAAGGCTTAAGTGGCATTGGAAAACAACCCAAAGGATGTTACAATAATTTCTTCAATTAATAAAATTTTTTCTATTTGTCTTTCCTATTCCATAGTACCTATTATTTATTTACCAATTAACTCATTTATTAAAGTATTCTATGATATTTCTATCATATTACTTATGAATATGATGAATGTCATAAATTAAGCGATCGTGTTTTTATGACATCTGGGACTGGGATGTCACATTTGATATCAGAGCAAACCATGATTCATGAGCCAAAATGGAAGACAAATATTATTTTATTATTATGTGATGAGCAGTGAGGTACCCCTACACTCAACCATACGAATACGAGCATTCACACACGATCCGGTCGAACTCCGTGGACAAGCTAGTTGTGGTATCTAGATCATTACACGTTGATTGCAGTTTGCTGTCTTCCCACTTGGACTAGTATTTGCTTTGTCACATATGTTTTAGTCCAGAGTGAGGTGTATGATATGATCCTAAACTAATGCTACTCCTAGAGACAATGGAAAATAATCTTGATTAAACTAATGAGTAATAGGAAATGAAGTCTAAGCTAACCTAAGTGCGATGAGCATCTGTTCCTTAATCATCCGTACACATCTTGGACCTCATGCATGACTACTACTAGGATTACCAAGCATAGATCCTAGGTATGCTACTGGGTTACCAAGTAGTCACACTTAAATGCTCCTGATTAAGTCGTACTCATTCCGCATTTAGCAACAGGAATAGTAAATGATGATAAAGAAATATTAACTAAGAAAATAATAAATAACAATAACAATTAAATAATTAACACTAAGTGAATGTTGCAATGATGAAGTAAATATTTCCTTTCATGTGCACGTCCAAGTACGTCACACTCAAATAAAGGTGTCGTATAATTACAAACATCACACTATGGGCATGCACTGGGAAAATAATCTAACTTCTATGGAAACAAAATGCAAGGGCTTCGCTACAACTAACTAAAAGTTGCCTAAATGAGGCAGAAGGCCCTCTTATTTATAGGCTGGGATAGGTGGTTGCGTAAATAGGGCCACATCAACGCAAGAAGGCTACGTCGACGGGCCCGTGTTGACATGGCCGTGTATACGCAGCCTCGTATACATGGCCAAGTCGACACATTGACTAAATGACACTTCATCATACCCCCACAACTGAGTAAAAACTCATCCTAGAATCAAAAAAGGTGAGGAACAAGCTCAATTGAATACACAGTGGATAGGTATGGGATTATTAACTGACTAGAAATTTATTCATGCCACGGTGGAGAATTAAACAAAATTTGGACACAGACACAAAAGACAAAACTTGTGGAACTCATGGGATTTCCGATAGTGGTGGCTCCTCCATGGCTACCTTTCCTTTGTCCTGTGCATCAGGCTTCTGAGATTGGTACCATTGAAGAAGCACCTAACATTTCTCCTTTTCTATTTGAGGATTATGAGCTATCCATGCTGATGGTCCAATGTTTGATGGAGTCTACACTTTTCATGGACACAGCAGCTATGGGAACACTTGATTGACCTTAACATGCCATGCCACAAATAGTCACCATTCCTCTTCATAGGCTTAGGCCATAACCTCTCCTCCCTTTTCTTGGATAGATTATGTAGTAACAGGAGCTTTATGATGGATGCTGAATGATTTCCTTCTACTCTGCATGTTCTGCATGAGGTCCTTGGCCTCTACCTCCCC
>MNCI01036530.1:161416-232609 GCA_015680685.1 Gnetum montanum | reverse complement strand
AGTGCGGCGTATGATGTGATCCTAAACTAATGCTACTCCTAGAGACAATGGGAAATAATCTTGATTAAACTAACGAGTAATAGGAAATGAATTCTAAGCTAACCTAAGTGCGATGAGCATCCGTTCCTTAATCATCTGTATACATCTTGGACCTCATGCACAACTACTACTGGGATTACCAAGCATAGATCCTAGATATGCTACTAGGTTACCAAGTAGTCACACTTAAATGCTCTTGATTAAGTCGTACTCATTCCGCATGTAACAACAGGAATAGTAAATGATGATAAAGAAATATTAACTAAGAAAACAATAAATAACAATAACAATTAAATAATTAACACTAAGTGAATGCCGCAATGATGAAGTAATATCAATCTTTATTTCTAGTCATGTGCATGTCCAAGTACGTCACACTTGAATAAAGGTGCCGTACAATTACAAACATCACACTGCAGGCATGCATTGAGAAAATAATCTAACTTCTATGGAAAAAAATGCAAGGGCTTCGCTACAACTAACTGAAAGGTGCCGAAATGAGGTGGAAGGCCCTCTTATTTATAGGCCGGGATAGGCAGCTACATAAACGGGGCCACATCGACACAGGAAGGCTATGTCGATGGGCCCGCGTCAACGTGGCAGCATATACGCGACCAAGTCGATGCATTAACTGAATGACACTTCATCATTATGTAACACAAGTACATCCAAGCAAAATGCCAAAATAGAAGAAAAATATTATTTTATTTTTTATTATTGTGTAACAAAAGTACATCCAAGCATAATATGGAAAGGAAAGAAGTCAAATATAAGAATGAGGAAGATGTGAAATCAAAGGAATAAGAAAATAGTGATCATTTGTTTCATTGGAAATAGTCAAGGAGATTGCAAACTATCTTCAAATCTACTTTCCATTCTTCATTAGTGGCATCTTTCTTGCTAAGCACTACCTTATATTAGACAATCTTTCACACAATTGTTTGATGTACTTAGTTGCACTCCTTGCAATAGCTACTAATTCCTCCTTTCTCTTAAGTTGGGACTTCATCATCTCTATCTAAATTAATCGATCACCCATGTTCTTTTGTCATTCCTTCTCTTTTCTTTGCACAAAAAAGACTAAAATTATGAGTTATGAACAAAAAAAAAGAAGAGAAAAGAATAAGAACCATTTACCTAAAACCAATTGTTGTAAATTTGAAGGAACCATTCACAAATGTCCAAATCACAAGCTAGGCATGTTGCACTCTCCAACTCTCCCAAGAGTTGCTCTAGATCTTTGACAACTTTCAAAGCATCCTTGGGAATTGAATGCAAAGATGATGGAACTCCAACCTATACTAAATCATAGTCTACCTTGAAGTTGCATGATTGAGACTTCTGTAAGTGGAAGACATTCTCATGAATAAAATAGGGTTTTTTATTAGAAATCCATTAACCAAGATGCCAAAGAAGCATGAGTTCTTCTTCAACAACTACCACTATCTATCCCATCGAATAAGGAGAACCTAAGATAAAGAAAAAGGAACCACTAGAACAAACTCAAAAGTTGATGTTGACTTTGCCTATGGAAAAGTATCTCTTACAAGTATCATAGAAAAAGAAAGCATGCCTGATGATCTAGATGGAGGAATGGAAGTCTATTCAAAAGTGGCATTTGCATCATCTATATCCATCTCTTGAATCAAGTATCATCGCTCCAGAGACATTTGTAATACAAAAAGATTAACATCATACAAGATATAAGAAAGGAAAAAGGAAAGTATTCAAACCTTCAAATAATTAAATCTTGCCTCTAGTTCCTTTTGTTTATCTTTTCTTGTACTTTGTTATTGCGTTTGTTGTTGGGAATGTTATTAAGCTTGTGGTTGGGTTTTTTGTTGGGTTTTCTATACAACTACTAGGCCACTAGAACCTTGCCTAGTACATTGCCTTTGCAAAAAAAAAATTTATTAGGAAAATAAATAAGAAATTAAAAAAGTTATTATATATTTTATATATATACCTTGGAAGTGGTAAGTGTGATTTTTTCTCATGACTAAACTCTCTCAAAGGTTGAAGCCCCTTGAATAGGTGAAGTACATTCAACCTATGTAGTCTAAGAACCTTCTTTTGAAATTTGTGCATCTTGGATAGGTTCATTCTACATTCTAGATTTCACTCCTAAAAAATACATGAAGAAACATAAGAACTAAAAAAATATAAAAATACATAAATCTATAAAATACCTCACTGCTTCCTTCTTAATTTTTGGCCTACTAAAAAAACAATTGATCCTTTTTGCTACCTTGGATTTTACTCTTCATAATTCTATATTCTTCAAGAAATTTAGGACATAAACTAGAATCATATTAGCTAAAGAGTTTGGTCAAAGGATTGTAACTAAGAATTAAACACATGATCAAGGGTATGCAACATATGGTATATGGTTTATTGGGATTTTGTTTGGTGGCAGCTACTCCACTCATGGCCTTATAAAAAGAAAAAAAACAAGACTATGACCAATCATAAACTCGACTATTTATGGCACCATGAAGTATATAGATGGAAAAAGTAGTAACATAAGATTGGTGTTGATGCAACAAAACCTTACTATGGATGAATTGACATAATTCAAAATGAGTTTCATGGATGAAATTTCCACAATGAAATTGATTTTTTTCAATAGCAGAATCAATAACATAATTAGATAATTCCTTTTGGCAAAATGATTTATATTTATGGGAGAAAAGTAATGGAATTAAAGGATCCTCCCCTTAGTAAAAACCTAAGGTTTTTCAAATATCAGATGAAATAATCATTATTAGATCAAAAAATAGTTGGAAAGTGGTGCTTATAATATTATTATAAAGATTACACCATTGAATTATTAGGTCTTTACACTCACTTGACTTGAAAATAGGGAAGATCAGTAACTTGGACAATTGAGAAGTGATAAGGAATTGAAACCCCTCTTTTCCAAGTAAGTCATGCATACGATTTGAAGTAGTAACTGCACTATTTTGATGAAAAAGAATGGACACCAATGTAGAGCTACCTAGAGCTAAAGAAGAAGCCTAGGTAGGATTCTTTCGGATCATGATGATGATGTTAAAAGAAAAAAAATCATTTATCTTAATGGCAAAAATCTTCAAGCTTCTTCACTAATGGAATTCTTTAATCTTCTACTAATACTGAGCTATGATGGGCAAAGTGTTTCTTCTTTTCATATATATAAGAGCACAGCAAGAATCTAGGTAGGAGAAAACAAGAAGTATTAAATTAATTTAATTAATAACTAAATAAATCTAATGCTCACTTTTTCTAATTTTTTGATTTCTAGGTTCACCAAAATAACATTATCTTTAGCTCAATGCATAATACTCTCAAAGACACTTCCAACGATACCAATTTCTTCAAAATCTAACTTATGGTTTGGGAGATATAGAATTTCACAGATTACATGCAATTTTAAAATTAAAAAATTGTTTATTTTTTAATTTTAAAGTTAATTTTAAAATTTTATTTATTTAAAGAAAAACTTTGGCAGGGCCATGACCAACCCTACTGCCAGCCCATGACCAATGATGCTGCCAGCCACAACCGACAAGAGCCAAGGGTCAATGGCATCAAAGGGGCTAGCCCCAAGGGCTTGCAAAGTTTTAGCTCAAAGTCTAGCCAAGGGCATCACATGCTACATGTTACCTATTGGGCTATGTCACCATCGATCTATAGCCACCACCACCTACACCTGCACCTGCACCTACACCTACTGCCTGTGCTCGATGATCCACAACCATCACTGCCCACACCTAAGCCTACTGTCATGCTTCCATGTGCTTGCCACCACTCTCTCGTGTTCTACCTACCATTACCATACCATGTCCATTACCTACTGACGATGCCATGAATCATAAGCATCCCTAATGATGATGACACTGTCAATCATAGGCATCCCTGGTGTTGATAACGCTGCCAATCACAAGCACCCCTGGCGCTAATGATGCCATGAATCACATGCATCCCTACAACTTCAAACATCATCAATCACAAGCACCTTACAACTAATGATGTTGTCAATCACAGGCACCCCCATGGGCTTCAATGCCACAATCATAGGCATCCTTCAATGCCATCCAATGCCCTATGAAATAGAGGTCACACATGCTTGTGAAGGATTGTATGAGCCTAGTGCTAGGCCACGTGGGACCTAGAGAGACCACACAGGTCCTAAAATGGGCCTAGTAAAGGGCTATGTAGGCCTAATGGAGGGCTGCATAGATTTTGGGGAGACCTACGTAGACTTCACTATGTTATCTTTTTAATAAAAAAAAAAGAGAGAGAAAAAACCCCTTCTTCCCCCTCCACAAGTCATGGCAACCAACGGCAAAAAATGCTACACCACTGCATCACTGATCATGTGCTTAGCTTGGCCATCCACAACACTAGCAACCTCCCTAGACTCTATCACCAACATACCACCACAGCTATTACAATCATAATCTTGCTATCATGTAACAGGAAAATTCTTCATCAATAGACAAAAAATTCAAAATTCTAGCAACTAATGGAAATTTCAAAATGCTCAATAGTTGATGGAAAATTTAAATTTTCCATCATCAAGCCATTAATTTAAATTAAAAATGTACAAAAGTATTTTCAAAATTCAAATTTGGCACCTTTATAACAATGGGGATAAAAACTTCATCATTGAGCATGCTTGTCTTAGAGTAAAACTAGGATGGATGGCCTCTTGGGAAATCTCAAAAACCATGCAAGTTTTTACAAATTTGAAATGACCATAACCTTTGAATTTGGAGTCTATTTTTAACCAAAAAAAATTGATTCCAATATATTTGAACCTTCTAGATGCAATGGAATGGTCAAATTTAGCTTTCAAGTTATAGAAAATTATCCTTTTAATCCATTATTTAAAGTCTTACAATAATTAGGATTCAATGCTCAAGAAGAAATCCATGGCAATCTCAACCTCTTTTGTAACCAATTAACTATTTTGAGACCCATAAAAAGGGTCATATAGGCCAAGAATTAATAACATACCTAATTTATTCATCTTACCAATGTCCAAAACCCAAAGAATAAATTGGAAAGCAATGGAGGCCCAAGTCAATGACCAGATGAATACCCTTAAATATCAAATTAATGAGATCAAGGGTGTTTAAGAAGAGCTTTGTCAGTCAAATCAAGGATTTGGGATAGAGATGTAAAATATATCTAAGGAAATTAGGAAATTGTCCCAAAGTTTAAAGGATAAATGATCATACATGCAATAAAAGATGGATTCCTTTACAAACTCCATCAAGTAATTAACTAACTATCTCACTCAACCTTCAAATCATACCCATGTTCCACCTAGGGATCAACACCAAGATCAAGGTCAACTTTTCCCTAGGGACACCGAAATCAACCCCCACCTACTAGTCACTAGGATACTGAAATCCCTCCTTTAGGCCATACAATAGAAACCAAAGGTGAGGGATATGGAAATTGGCATAATGCACCTAGAGAATGACTAACACAAGTTCATTCCAAGAAAGTAAAACTAGATCATTATGAATGAGCCTTTGGATCTAGTGCCAAGGGAAATGATTAGCTTGATATAATGAAAAATGACTTTAATATGTTGAATCTATCAAGTCAAGAATCTTTAGAAGTTGTCTCTTTGTATTTAAGAGGACTTGTGACAACATGGTAGAATGGATTGAGATCTCAGTGTTTGATTATAAACTAGCTCAATTTTTGTCAAGATTTTGAACAAAAATTTGTAATCGATTCTTTCCTTAAAGAGTGTAAAATGAGATTTGATTATTTAAGATTGGGAAGGCAATCCATGGAAGATTACTACAAGGAATTCTATGATTTCTCTTGGTATGTCAACCACTAGGATGAGGGAAAGTTAGCTTCAAAGTTCATTGGTGGACTACATGCTTAACTGCATCCATAGACTTAAGCACATAATCCTCAAATAGTGGATGAAGCATACAGAATTGCTAAGGATTATGAATAATTAAATCAAGTATGAACTATCCTTCAACAAGCAACCCTTCAACAACCTACCATTTCCAAAGCAATGATAAAAGAAGCACCAACCAAAAGCTTAATCAAGGTTGGGATGTTTTGTTTGTGCTGAAGTTCATTTTAAATAAGACTATCCAAAATTGTAGGCAAGGGTACAAAGGACTAATCAAACTAGGAATCAAAAATCCAATTCAAACATGAACAAAGGAAAAATCCCAACCACCACCACAATCGTGAAGAAGATATTTGCATCAACTAAATCAAGTTTAAGTAAATTTCAATTTGGTTTACTAATTTTTAAAGGATTAATTAAAGGTAAATAAATTAAATTTTTGATTGATAGTACTATTAGTGATAACTTTATTTCTTCAAAGTTAATTATTTTATTGAAATTAAGTTTACCTTTCAAGAAAATTATTAAGATAGAACTTGTAGATGGAATGACCATGAGCAAGCATACCAGGTATGGAGAAATCACCTTTACTTTGCAAGACTCATTGATGAATTCTTCGAATTTGAACTAGGTGATGTTGATGTGATTTTAGAAATATCTTTCCTATAGAAATTTCATATTACTGCCGACTTTGGAACTCATATTTAAAAAGTCTCAACCATTGATGGAGTCAGGGTTCTAAGGGAGGTAGCAATAGTAAAGAAAATTCATAAGATAACCATTAAGTAAGCCAATAGATTAGTCAAAAAGGATGTTACAATGTTGGTTGTCAAAGTAACCCAAGGTCAAAAATCTATAGGTATTGAGATTTCAAAAGAACTTGAAGAATATAAAGACTCAGTATTTGGCAAAACTAGAGAACTTCCTCCAAAAAGAACTATTCATCATGTTATTGATATTTTTCCTAGTACACAGCCTATTTCAAAAGCCCCTTATAGATTTTCCACTTTTAAATTAAGAGAGTTAAAAGTACAATTAGATCAACTATTGGAAGAAGGGAAAATTCAACCTAGCAAATCACCTTGGGTTGCAGCAGTCTTATTCGTTAAAAATAAAGATGGTACATTAAAACTATGCATCAATTATAGGGCATTGAATAAAGTGATGATTAAAAATACTTATCCTTTGCCTAAAATTGATGATTTGTTTGATCAACTTATAGGTGCATGTTATTTTTCAAAGATTAATTTAAAATCAGGTTATTACCAAATAAGGAATAAGGAGAAAGATATTGAGAAAACTACTTTCAGAACCAATATGGATTATATGAATTTTTTTTGATGTCATTTGAATTAACTAATGCACCTGTAACATTCATGGCATTAATGAATAATATTTTCCATGAATATCTTGATCATTTTGTTATAGTATTTATGGATGATATACTTGTTTATTCTAATTCAAGAGAAGAACATGTTAAACATTTGAGAATTACAATGGAAATTCTTAAAGAGCATTAGTTGAAAGCTAAATTGAGTAAATGTGAACTTTTTAAGGAAGAAGTTTCATACTTAGGACATATAGTTTCTAAGAAAAGATTGCAAGTAGATCTAGCAAACATTAGTGCAATTCAAGACTAGCTTGAATTAAAAGATGTTATAGTAGTTCGCAGTTTTCTAGGTTTAGTAGGTTTTTACTGACATTTTATTAAAGATTATTTTACTTTAGTAGCCCCCTTGACTGACCTTTTGCTAGAAAAGCATGTGTTCAAGTTTGATGAAAAATGCAAGGAATTTTTCCTCATATTAAAGATGCTACTCACAACAGCATCCATTCTGAGAATTCTAGATGAAGAATTATCTTTTAAAGTATCCATAGATGCCTATGGAATAGGAATCGGTGTAGTTATTTCACAAGAAGATAGAGTGCTATGTTATGGATCTTATTAATTACAAGGAGTTGAGATAAATTATTGAACCCATGATTTAGAATTATTAGCAATTGTTCATGCTTTGAAAGTTTGAAGACATTATCTTTGTGAAAAAAAGGTTTGTACTAAAAATAGATCATAAAAGTTTATAATATTTGCAGAGATAGACTTTTTTGAATACTTGTCAATGGTGATGGGTAGAATTATTGGCTGAATATGATTTTTAAATCAAATATATCCCTTGTAAACAAAATGTGGTAGCCGATGTCCTTACTTGAATGTGGAACTTGATGATAGGTGTGCTAACAATTCCTATGGAAGAACAAATAAAACAAGATCCTTATTTCAAGAATATTTTAACCAATATTTCCTCTGAGCCTTGATATCAAGTTGTATTAATGAAAGAATAAAGAGTGTGCATACCAGAAGAAAATTAGAGATTAAGATTGTTGTGTGAAGCACATGAAGTACCATATGCAGGACACCCAAGTTATATTAAGACTTATATGATGATACGTAAATCTCATTTCTAGCCTAGAATGAAGAATGATATGTCCTCATACATTAAAAATTGCCCAACATACCAAAGAATAAAAGCTAAACAAAGAAAACCTAGTGGGTTACTACAACCTCTTGAAGTCTCAACCTAGAAATGGGAAGATGTCGCAATGGATTTCATTATGAGATTGCCAATAACCAAAAGGGAAATTACTCAATTTTGGTGGTGGTTGATCATGTATCAAAGATGGAATATTTTATAGCTTTGAAATCTACAAACATAGCCAAAGAAGTAGCCCAAAAATTTGTACAAGAAGTATTTTGATTACATGGATGTCTGAAATCTATCATCTCGAATCAAGATACCAAGTTCAAATCCAAATTCTGGTAAAATTTCTTCAAAGAGCTTAGAACCCAGTTGAATTTTAGCATAGCTTACCACCCTAAGACTGATGGGCAAACTAAATGTGTTAATAGAATATTAGAAGATAGCCTAAAAAACTATGTTGGGAGTAGACCAAAAACATGGAAGAATTACTTGCACCTGGCAGAATTTGCCTATACTAACAATTATCAAGATTCCATACATCAAACACCATTTGAAGTAATATATGGACATAACTGTCATACACCACTAACCTAGGTAGATCCAACCTTAAGAACGAAATGGAAGGAAGAAAAAATGAAAATTATAGAAAACATTGTCATGAGAGTTAAACAAAATTTACAAGCTACCCAAGATAAATATAAGGGATATGCAGATCAACATCGACTTAATAAAGAATTCCAAGTGGGAGATCAAGTATTACTGAGAGCTAAAATTACCAAAATTTCTCTTAAACTTGGAAAATATATTAACTTGGCACCCCAATATTTTCAAATTTCTAAAAGAATTGACAAAGTGAAATATTAGTTAAATCTTCCAACAACTTTAAGAATTCACCTAGTTTTCCATGTAAGTTTGCTAAAGAAATTCATGAAAATGATGTACCATATGTGCTAGACTAGAATACTTTTACATTATGATCCAACACTAGCTTTGAAGTTAAACCCATTGCAATTAAGAACCAATGAACAAAGAAGTTATGAAATAAAACTATCAGTGAAGTACTTGTTCAAGGATCAAATTATGATTGGAAGACTTAGGAAAATAAGAAGTTTATTTTTAATACTTACCCCTAACTTTTTGATCATCATGATATTGAATGATAAATTTTATTTATTATTAATGTAATAAATTATGTTTAATAACTTATGATCTTCTATTTGTATAAATGATAATGAGGAAAATAAAGGAACTAAAGCTAAGGAGCATAACAGTGAAGTAGCAGCTAAGTAGCTAGATATAGAGGAAGTGCTCAAGGATGAGCTGGATGCTTATGGGAGGGAAAATTATAACATCCCATCCCTTGTTAAGGATGGAAGCAAATTGTAATAATGTAATTAACCTTCAAATGAAGGGGCACTTTATTATGAGGAGTTACAATTATTCATGTATCCCTTCGGAATGGGTTTGACCTATGCCATTTAAGCATAAGTTTAGAAGTCATGCCAACATGGAGTTGCAAATCCTAGAAAGGCAACTGATGGGAGTTGGGTGAAGCGAGACAAGAAGGGACTGATCACCCCTTTGGCTAGACAACCTAACCATGGTGGCAGTGTCAAATTATCTCTAAGGCTTAAGTGGCATGGAAAGACAACCTAGATGGCATTATAGTAATTTCTCCCATTAATAAAATATTTTTGCTTTTCTTTTTTTTTCCATAGTTTCAATTATTTATTTACCAATTAATTCATTTATTAAAGTATTTTATTATATTTCTATCATATTACTTACGAATATGATGAATGCAATAAATTAAGTAATCATGTTTTTATCACATCTGGGAACAACATGTCACACATCTCATCTCCTTATCTATTTCCATTCCTCTCTATATTTAGAATTAGTAAGGTTGAATGAGTCTTTCTACCCTAATTTAGTAAGGGAGTATTAACTGTAGAGTGATGTAAGAAGCATTAAATTTACATATGAGTGGAGTAAATAAGTGGTTGGCTTAGGGATCTACCTATGTCCTACTTTTGTGATACATCACCTCATCATTAATGTATTGGCAATGCTCCTAACATTCTTTTTTCTACTTTTATTACTTTTTTATTTTCCTTTCACTATCTTCCTTTCCTTCTCTATTCCTTTCTCTGTTCATACTATACATTAGCAAGGCCAAATAAATCTCTATTTTACTTTAGTGAAGATGTGAATGAGAGAATTAAGTGGATTAGATAGCGCTACATCTATTTTCTTTTTGGAATCTAGTCATTCCCCATTTGTGGTATAGCATACCATCATAAGTATATTAGCAATATCCTAGGCTTCTCTCCATTTATCGTGCTTCATTAAACCCTCTTACAGGTACCTAACTTATGTCTTTTCTTGATGGATTCTTCTTTAGATATTCAATAGTATCCATAAATAGGATGTAATGTTGTACCTACTTTTACTTTTTCTATATAAGTTAGAGTTCAAGGTACATCTTATGACTTCTCAGCTCAAAGCCATCTTTAGCCACCTAGATTTGACATTCTACATTATTTGGAATGTAGTTTCTAGTCTCATATTCAACTCTTACTAGAAATGATGTTCTACATCATCTAAAACATCATTTTTAGTTTCTTTTCTGTGACTTTTAGTTTTCACATCTAGTGTCATCTCTTGCATCAATTCTAACTTAGCTTTTCTAGGAAAATTAGCTATTTGATATTCAACATTAACTAGCTCTTTGATGTTCAACATTGATTTTACTTTTGATTTCCAACATCAATTTTCATAGAAATCATCTACATATTAGTTCTACTATCCAAAACCTTCTAGAAGATTTTGTGGATCCCAATGTGTCATTTCTTCATAATGTATGAGACATTTGCTACCTATAAATAGGAGGATACCCCTAAACAAAAAGGAATTAAAATTTGAAACATCTAGTTGACTTCTAACATGTTTGGCTATCTCTATAACTAGTGTAACTATCTTCTTTGTAATTAAAATGATTTCATAAACCTTTTCAAATACTTGATCTTTTACAAAACAACTATTCTCCTATTAAAGATATAAGATCCTCTAATTTCTTTCTTTCTTTCCTCTACTAATGTATTTGTATCCTCTTTGTGTCATCCTCCTAACACATAGAGAGTTGCTCAAAATTAGATTAACACACTAATCTGATCTATCTCTTTTATTTAGTCAACTTCTCAATCTACAAACATTCTTGTCAGGTCTACGTCAAGTACACACATCAGAGAAAAAATGGGATAACATAACTCCTTGTTAGATGCCTTTAATCCTTGATACATCTTCTAGAATATTCATAGCAGATTCTTTTTCTTTTTTTATAATCTAGATTTGTCATTTCAAAGCTTCCTATTTCCAATATTATATAGATCTACTTCATATCTATTTTTTATAGTTTTCTTTTTGGATATAACAATTTAACAAATTAGATCTATCTTATTTTGCACACTGCTTTGCAAATGTTTCCTACTGCCAACCACATGCAATGTTCTATTTTGCTCTATTTTTGATATACATGTTTCCTCTATTCGTTTCTATCAGCCATTCCATGCATGCATATTTTCTTTACTTCATATTTGCTAATTTTTGGAAAAAACATTTAGCTCATGTTGTTGAATTTTTTTAATAATCTACAAGTCTTCTTTCAATTTGAGAGAGATTAATTAAGATATTGGTTTTAATGGACCATTTGGTGGCCATAATATTATATTGCTTAATTTTATGCTAGGTTGTGATAGGTCTCATATTCCAATAATCTTTACCATAATAGGTCATCCAAAGAAAAAATCTGGATGATATAATAATCTGTTACAAGAATTTCATCTAAGGCAGAAAAAATGTGGGTATCTCTCAATGAGAAGTTCCAATCAACACTAAAGATCATGGAGGATAAAATAAAATAACAAAGATCCAAGGACAAAGACAAAAGAATAAATAATTATATGGACAAGGACTAGTACCATAAAAAAAATAAGGTTGTAGCAGTCGAAGAGGTCGCAAACTCTAACTCAAATAATAAAGGATGTGACATATGCTAATATGAACATCTTAAAGATGGTTAATCAATTTTTTCACACTTACAAGAGTCTAGGATGTATGTCTTAAATCCAAATTTCATCAATAGGAAAACATATATAAAGTTATCTTATCCTCAATGCAACTATAGGGAGTAGTTTGATTAATAACAATAGTACCAAGAGGAATGCTAACTCACCCTTAAGACTACTATCAGCAATGGCATAGCCCGTAATCCTGGACATGTCACCACCAAAGTACTAATATCCTTACCAATAGTCAAATTTCTATGGGTACCACCTCCAATAGCTACTATTACCAAGTGGCTCTATCATCCAAATGTCTTTCCATCATTATTATCCATCTAAATATTATAGACTTGTCACTCTGCAAGTTGAATCTCCCTACACACAAATCCTCACCACTCGCAACATCATCCATAACATACATATATTCCTTTACTACCTACACCATCTATGCAAGCTAGAATCCCTCTACAACCTCATCAATGGAATACCATAAGAGCCATGACCTTGCAAGTGGATGATTGTTCAAGTGGTTCCAAGCGTAAGCCTTGAAAAAGGTCATTTTTTAGGCTAAAATTCTACTCAAATCATCTTAGGTATATATGGCCATGGAATCCTCTTAAACTAACCAAGGGATATATACCAAGTTACCTTTAAAAAAGACCTCAAAATATCCAAACTATCATGTTGAATCATGCCATTATAAATTGAATTAAGGTAGGAGATCTTTTTTAAAAAAAGAACTGATCATGAAAGTTCCCTCATCTACTTAAAATTGCAAGAAATAACTCAATAAAGCTTTATTAGATACAGGTTCTAGTATAAACTTGATTTTCCAATAAATGTACAAAAAATGAAACCTACCTCCACTTATAAAATGTAATATCAAGTTAGAGCTTGCAAACTAATCCACTACTATTCTATTAGGATTAGTAGAAAACTTTAGAGCTACCCTCAATGGGCATTCATATCCAACATATTTCTTGGTAATCCATGTAAATAATCACAAAGGTGACTTTCCTATAATTATGGAGAGGGCTTCACTAAGTTAAATTGATACCAATTTAGAAATTAGAGATCACTCCTTAAAAATATTCAAGAGAATAAATTCAGTAAGATAGAGAAGAAGAGGATTCCATTCATCGTGTATAGTGATACAAGATGTGACTGCATATAAAACATATGGACAATCAAAAGTATAAATATACAAACATGAAAAAGATGTGTCAAATTCAAAAGTGTCTAAAGGTGCCTATATGCAACAATCATAAAATAAGATGGCATCTAGTTATTGACCACTAATTATAATTCTAATTCTACAATATACATAGAACCAGTTAAGGTCCTTAAAAGTACATACATGGATAAGAGAAATAAAATGAAGCAAATTAGGAACCAACCCTTAGATTTAGAGAATATTAGAGAACCATAGATAGATATTGAAGAGTTAGAAGTTCCAAAAACCTCTAAACCAAAGCCCTTAGAATTGAAAACATTACTAGAATCTTTAAAATATATGTTCTTAAATAATGGGAAACCAAAAACTATAAACATCCATCTCACTAAAGAGCATAAATGAAAATTTCTAAAAGTAGACAAAAAATGACTAGCATCTTTTGCATGGTTATATGATGAACTAACAAGGATAGATTCACAAATATACTTGTATTATATTTACACTAACTCCATAATCAATCCCAAGAGATAGCAACAAAGAAGATTGAACTCAAAGTTGAAACAAGTTGTCAAAAATAAGGTTGAAAAGCTCCTCAAGGCTCAATTCATCTATCTTGTGATAGATAGCGAGTGGGTGAACCAACTTCTCATTGTATCAAAAAAAAAAAGAACATTAAAGAATCTGCATAGATTTCAAGTTGTTGAAACATGCATACTTTCAAAGATCATTTTTCTTGTTATTTATTAATCAAGTGTTAAATACCCTAGTAGGGCATAGATGCTACAGTTTTCTAGATAGGTATAGTGGCTATAATCAATTCCAAATTTCTCTATAATACTAGGGAAAAACAACTTTAACAAGTTTTTGGTGGACTTTTGAATATAGAAATATGTCCTTTGGCCTATGCAATGCTCCTACGACCTTCAAATATCTTGTTCTTAACATTTTGCAATAGAAAATTGGTAGTGGTATGAAAGTTCTTATAGATAACTTCACCTATGGTGCTAATTTTGAATAAGCATTGAATCACCAAGAGTAAGTACTAAAGCAATGTATTGAAACTAATCTAAAGCTCAACTAGCAAAAAAGCCACCTAATGATCCAAGAGAGTGTTATTTTTTTAACATATAAGATATAAATTTTTTTATTATATAATAAAAGTTTATTTTAATAAAATATAGTAAACTTCTGGATATTTGTAATGTTATTTTGACCCCAATCCATATATATATTTAATTTCTAGATTGGGGCTATATCATATTATTTTTAGTAAACTTTATCCCACTTGTCACATATATATATATCTAAGGAATCTCTCAAAAATTTTTATAATGAATCATCAATGTAATTTTAGCAAGAATTTAAATAGTTCATCATCAATTCATCAACATCATTCATCATTATTTACTAAATATTGGAAATTGAATAGTCAAAATTGGGAACATTCACTATTTTGATCATATATCAATTATTTCAAAATATTTTTCCATGCTTATAGATTTATTTGAAAGCTATAATAGGTTGCTACATTTTATTCAATTTCATCTTAATATCTATTACAATTTGGAAGATATTCACTATAAGATTTGGAAGATTTTCTAAGTCTTAAAATTTTATTAGAATGAATAATGGCCAATAATAGGATTATTTCTCCTTCATCTCTCACTGGTTTGATGTGATTCTGGATTTATCCTAAATCTAATATCTATGAAAATATTTACTTAAACTTTTAGCATTAGAAAGTAAATAAATTATGAGTTATCATCTCTCAAATTTGAACTACCAAAATTACTATGATTTTTTATATGTTGGAAAAAACATAACATAACCTCCACAGTCAAATATCTTTTATAGTACTTATTATTTTCAAATTATAGAGAAATTCCTAAGCTTTCCAAAAATATAAATTTTATTAGTTGATTGATTGTGAAGTCAACATAACCAAGTAATTCTTTCACTATCCAAAATTACTTTACTTTGTAATAGAGCACTAGGTTCATCTACAAAAATAAGTACAAAAGACATAGATAGATGCTCCATCATCTTTTATGACTCTCAGGATTTTACTCTATGGACAAATATGATGAAACTCCTCATTGAACATAGTGATTATTGAGAAATAGGTAAAATATATTTTGAATTCATCCATGATTTTGAAGATTTTACTAGATTACAAATCAAAAAATATGAAACAAAGAAGAAGAATAACAATTTTTCTCTCATGATGCTATTGACTGATATCTCACAAGTTATTTGTAGTAGATACAGTCTTCATACTATTGCCAAAAAAGTATGGTATAATCTCCAATTAGAATACAAGGGATTCTTAGAAATCAACAATTGTAACTAATATACAAATAAAAATATGATACCTTGGAAATTGGAAGAAATGAAAGTATTAAAGACTCCTTTATTGGATTTTCTGATAGCATACAAAAAGTAGATGAATTTAGTTATGGATATACTAATATGCAAACTATTTAGAAAATTATTCAAGCTCTCTGCATAGATCCAAGATTTGAAAACATGATGGAAAACATTACTCTTTCAAATGAATTTAACATGCCTAGGATCAATGAATTAGTTACTCAAGTCAAAACCTTGCAAATTATAAAGAATAACAAATAATCTAGTGACAATGATCAAGCCTACATAACTAACCAAAGAAGAAGAGATAAGAAAGGAAGACCTAGAGGGAGAGAAAGATTCAATTATCAAAATAAATATTAAGAAACAAACTCAGAAGAAAATGATGGTTGAAATATAAGAGGAAGAGGAATAGGTTTAGCTAAAGGAGAAGGTAGATAAAATCAATCTAGAAGACAAAGACAGGGTTAAGACTTAGTATCATATCCTAACTTCTGCAAAAGAAAATGTCATATTATTAACCAATGCTAGATGAAAATCGATTTTAAAATAATACATGGATAAATTTCATAAATGAGATAAGATACTTCCTCATCCTCTCAAAAGGATAATCAAGAAGAAGAGCAAAGAAATTATGCAACCTTCAATTCAATTAGAGAAATAAAGAAAGATTTTTAAATTATAGATAGTGGACGCTTCGTTTACATGACAGCCTCCAAAAATTATCTTTTAAATTATAAACAAAAAAATATTCTTAGCAACATCAAAATTGAAGGTAGTAAATACTTACTCATAGAAGGAATAAGAGATTATGTAGCTAAATTAAATGGATAAAAATTCATCGATTACAATATGTATTATATCCTAATCTTTCTAATCCTTTCATCTCTATTGGACAAGTCTCCGATGAAGGAAATAGCATTAATTTCAAGAGCAATTTTTGCATTATCAACAAACCCAATGGTGAAGAAATCATGAAAATAAAAGCCTTGAATAATATAATATATTACCTTGAATGTGACTATTTGATTGAGAAAGGATACATCATAAGTAATCATAATACTCAAGAAAAATTCAATCAAATGTCAAACATAGATAAAGTCAAGGAAAATGATAATGAGAATTTCAAAAAGTTTTGACTTTGGCATGGAAGGCTTGATCACATCTCCTATTACAAAATTGAAAGGATAATCAAATAGAAAAAAGCTACAAGAATAAAAATTTCAAATATTCCTCAAGATAAATATGAATCTTGCATACAAGAAAAGAAAACCAATTTTCCTCACAACTCTCACATGATAAAGAAAGAAAAACCATTTAATCTTCTACACATGCATCTTGTTAAGCCAATTCCCACTATTTTAATGAAGGAGAAAATTATTTCATGATAGTAGATGACTACTCAAGATATACTTAGACATACAATTTGGAGCAAAAGGATGAAGCCATTAAATATTTTAAAACTTTCCACAAACTCATTGATCCATGAATGTTAAGATTAAGGTCATCAGATTAGATAAATGAGGTGAATTCATAAATAAATAAAATGGTTTTTTCATCAAACCACATGTGAATATAGCTAATAATGAAATAGAGTAGCTGAAAGAAAGAATAAAATAATACAAGACATGATAAGGTTCTTACTAAAACATGTCTCGCTACCTAACCAATATTGGAGCATAACTATCATAGTTTCTTATTATATTTTTAACTGAATCATTACTAAAAGAAATGAACATAAATCTTCATATGAAGTTCTATATAATAGAATTTTTAACATTAGTCATATGAGACTATTTGGATGTCATTACTATGTAAAGATCTCAAAATAATTCATTGACAAACTAAAGATAGACAAAAAAAATGCATCTTTCTTAGTTATGATTCCCACACCAATGCATACAAGTGCTATGATCCAATGAATCAGAAATGACATGTTTCAAGAGATGTTATATTTGATGAGACAAATTTTGGTACGAGTAGTTTTTTATAAACAGTAAAAGAAATCAACTACATATTGATGTAGGGGCACTTCTTCCAACCCTCTTTATTACTTTCCTATGTGTATGTTTTGTAACTTTTGGGCTTCATGAAGACATCTTGGAGGTTAATATGTCTTAACTAGGAGTGGAATCTTTACAAAAGATGTCTAGACGCTCCAAAAGACATCTTGGGTTGAGAGGAGACATCTTGTGTAGAGTGTTGACATCTTAGATCAAAGGAGACATCTTAGGTAAGACGTCTTAAGGTATGAGGAGACATATTAGGCAAGATGTCTTGGCCCTACAAAAGACATCTCAGGCAAGACATCTTGCTAATAAAGGAGACGTCTTGACCTCAAAGAAGATGTCGTCCAAAGACAAAAGATATCTTCCGTAAGAGCTTTGTCATAGAAGACAATTTTCCAAGGTTAGAGAAAACTCATATAGTTGGAAAAACTTCTAAAATGACCCTTTCCAATTCAGAAAATAGTTAACATAAGTTGGAAAAGGATGAAAATAGTCAAAGATAAGCCAAAAAGACCATGAAAACATCTGAAGAATCTTAAGTTGGGTTGAGGAAATATTTCTAGGTTTCTTGTCTTCTTGTCATTGATAAATATTAATTTAATTAATAATTGTTAGTAATATGATGGAGAAAGGAATCTCTTGAGTATAAAGAGCTAAGCAAGAAATGGTATGTGAGCACATTAGGTGACTACAATTGCTGATTGCAGCTCCAAGATCAACTTGTGGTGTGTCAATCTTTGTGTTCTATTCTCTTGTTTCTTACTTATGAGTCAATATCTTAGTCCTAGGTTGTGGAAGAGATTTTCTATTGATTATGTCTTACATTGAGAGTAGTCATTGTATGATTGTAGAGCCTTATGCTCTATAATATCATTTAAGTGTGATAGGTTTTGGATGCTTGTAGGTTTTGAGAACCTTGTTGTAATCTTCTATGTAATTAATTGAAGATAACTAGTTTTCTTGTTTTCTAGCAAGAATTTTTGTCTTTACATAATATCTATATTTAGTATTTGAAGGTGATTAATTAGTAAATAAACCTACTCCACATATCAAAGTTCAAGACCATGGATTCAAAGAGACCATCCTCACATTCAAGTGCTAAACAAAACTTCTCAAAGAAAAACTATAAGATCTCACAATATTATAAATATGACATATTCAACAATCTCAAGTGAACCAACCAAATTTCAATGAAGCCATAAAATTAAAAGTTTGAAAAAAAAAATCCATGGATAAAGAGTACAACGTCATCATAAGAAATAACACATGGGAATTAGTGGACAAATCAAAAGATAAGAAGGTTATTAATTACATGTACCTATATAAAACAAAGTACAATGAGAAAGAAGAGGTCATAACACATAAAGTAAGACTTGTAACAAGAGGATTCAAATAAAAAATACATTTATTATAAAGAAATATTTGCACTAGTAGCAAGATTTAAAATTCATTCTCTCCATAGTAGCACATAAAGATCTAAAGCTTTAACAAATGGATGTCAACTTAGCATTTCTAAATTGATACATCAAAGAAGAAGCAAACATCTACCAATCAAAAGGTTATGTTATCAAAGGAAAACAAAACAAAATGCACAAACTTAACAAAACTCTATATGGCCTAAATCAGGTACCTAGGGCTTGGTTCCAAAGAGTTAATGACTATCTCACTTGAAAGAATTATCAAAATTGCATATTTAAATCAACACTATATTTCAAGAATGAAGAAGATGAATTCATCATCATATCACTATATGTAGATGACATTATCTTTATTCTCACCAATAAAAGACTAGTAGAAGATTTCAAAAATGACGTGAAAACTGAATTAAAATGAGGGATTTTGGAAAATTCAAATACTTCCTAGGAATTGAAGTAAACTAGGATAAGAAGGAAATGAAGATTTATCAAACCAAATACTCAAATTTCATCATTGAAAAATTCAATCTAAAGAATGAAAAGCTAGTTAAGAGTCCTTTTTCATATAGTTTAAAGCTAACCAATAAAGATAAGACTCCTCTCATAGATGTAATCATGTATAGAATCATGATTATATCACTTTATTTTCTTTGCCATACCAAACCATATTTAGAATATGCAACATTATACTTATCTAGATTCATACAAGAGCCAATAAAATCTCACATGCAAGCACTTGTGTATCTTCTCTCAAGTACGTAAAAAAAAACTTGGAACTTTGGGATTTAATTCAGTAAAGAAGATAATGAGCTTCATTCGTATTTAGATGTTGATTGTGCAAGAAAGAATGACGATAAAAAAATCACATCATAAGCTCTCATTATGCATGGAAAAAATATAATATAGAGGAAACAAAAGAAATAATCGTCCATTAGCTTATCCACTTATGAAGCAAAATTCATTGTCATGGCCAACTACCTTCAATACATACTCTAGCTAAATAAACTTCTCTCACACTTAGGATTCGAAGTTGATCTCCTTGAAAATTTGTATTATGATAATACAGTAGCTATTCAACTATCCTAATACTATGTGCATCATATAAAATCCAAACACATTGACATCAAGTACTATTTCATTAACNTGTTTAATTAAAATTTCACCTTAATATCTATTGCAATTTGAGAGATATTCACTCTAATATTTGGCAGATTTTTTGGTTCTTGAAATTTTACCAAAATGAATGATGATCAATTATTATATTATTTCTCCCTCATCTCTTAATAGTTTGATGTGATTCTAGATTTATTNGAAAGAAGGAACCATCAAACCCATTCATATTAGTTCAAAAGAATAAGTTACTAACTTACTAAAAAAAACTCTTTTGTTTTATATGATCAAATGTCTCAATAAATCTATAGGAATTCAAAACATGACAAAGAAAGAAAATAGTAAAGATAAAGAATAATGATTACCTTCCACTCTAAGGAGGAATTGCTGGTTTTTTTATAGTAGAAGATAATAATTTTTTTATTGATAATAGGAGTTCATTTTAATAAAATATAGGAAATTTCNTTCAAATCTAATATCTTTGGAAAGGTTCAAGTAAAATGTTAGCATCATAAATGCAACAAATTATGAGTTATCATCTCTCAAAATTTCACTACCAAAATTATTGGGATTTTTAATAGGTTGGAAAGACCATAATATAACCTTAACTTCTAGATATCTTTTATAGTACTTCTTGTTTTCAAATTGATATAAATTACTAAGATTTCCAAAAATATAAATATCATTAGCTAATTAATTGTGAATTCAAAGTAACTAAGCAATTCTTTCATTGTCTAAAATTACTTTACTTGGTATCAAAACACCAAGCTCATCTACAAAAATGAGCACAAAAGACATAGCTAGATGCTCCATCATCTTCGATGGCTCTCAATATTTTAGCCTATGAATAAAGATGATGAAAGACCTCCTTAGAAATAATGACTATTGATAAATAGTTGAAATAGGTTTCGAGTTCATCCATGATTTTGAAGATTTCATCAAATTACAAACCAAAGAATATGAAACAAAGAAGAATAATAATAATAATTTGGCTTTCATGATGCTATTGACTAGTATCTCACAAGTTTTTTCTAGTAGATATATTCTTCATACTATTTATAAAGAAGTATAGAATAATCTCCAATTAGAAAATAAGGGAAGCTTGGAAAATCACAATTGTAATAAACAACCTATGAACAAAAATTTGATGCCCTAGAAATTGGAAAAAATGAAAAGTATCAAAGACTTCTTTATTAAAATGTATGAAAGCTTATGAAAAATAGATGAATATGACTATGGATATACCAATAGGCAAAAAGTATAAAAATTTGTTCAAGCTCTTTACATAGATCCAAGATTTGAAAACATGATGGAAAACATTACTCTTTAAAAGAACTTTAACATGCTTAGTATCAATGAATTAGTTGTTCAAGTTAGAACCCTACAAATTATGAAGAATAATAAACAATCTAGTGAATGTGATCAAGCCTACATAACTAACCAATGAAGAAGAGATAAGGCAATGTAGATTCAAAAGAAGATGAAGATTCAATTGTCAGAATAAAGATAAAAACATAAACTCAAAAGAAAATGATAGTCAAAATATAAGAGAAAGAGGAACATGTTTAGCTAAAGGAAGAGGCAGATGGAGTTAATCTAGAATTCAAAGCTAAGATCATGACTCAATACCATATTGTAACTTTTCAAAAGAATAGATCATACCATCTACCAAAGCTAGACCAAAATCAGTTTTGAAGTAATACATGGACAAATTTCACAAACAAGACAACATACTTCCTCATCATCATAAAAGGATACTGAAGAAGAAGAGCTAAGAAATTTTGCAACCTTTAATTCAATTAGAGAAATAAATCAAAATTCCACATTATAATGGATATATCCAATTTCTTCTTAGGATAAGCACTTACATAGATAGATGATCAGACACATTCATATTACATCCACTATGCTAGTAGAAGCATTACAAGTGCATAGATCAACTACATCATAATAAAAAAGGACTAATGACAATAGTATATGTCCGTGAGAGATTTAGGTACTATGTGCTTAAATATCCTATTTTTATATATACTAATCACAATGTCATTCACTTTCTCATGATCAAACCAATGATGAATCCTTGTACCATACAGTGACTAGTCATTACATAGGAAATTGATCTAACAAAAATAGATATGAAGAAAATCAAGAATGTAGTTGTTAATCATTTTTCTTAATTAAAATGGGATAACAAGGTGAATGAGGATCTTTTGTCTAATCAATTCCCTAATGAGCTACTTTTTGCCCAAGGTTGGTGAGGCTTCAACACCAAGGGTCACAAACTAGTATGATGAATTCCTCTCCTATCTACTTAAACAAGAGACTCCTAATAAATGAAATTGTAAGAGGAAATAATAGTTTCTTCACTAGATCAAAAATTAAATGGAAATAGAGGATAACCTCTATAAAATCCATGTAGATGTCCTAGTATGATGGTGTGTACCTAATGAAGATCAACTTCAAGCTCTTTAGGATGCTCATGAAGGTCCTTGTGGGGGCCACCATGTAAGAAGAAAAATAACCATTAAAATATTAATGGTAGAATAATTTTGATACATTTTTCAAGGATGCCCACCATTTTGTCCATTCATATGAATGATGTCAATGAGATGGAGGGATGTCAACTAGGATAAAGGAACCTCAATAGTGGATATTACCACTAGATCCCTATGATCTTTGGAAAATTAACTTCACAAGGTCCATCAACCTAATGTCCAATGGAAAGTCTTACATAATTATTACTATTGACTACTATATCAAATGGGTGAAAGCTACAATTATCACCAACTCTACTTTCTCTACTATAGCTTGATTCTTTTAGCAACACATGGTAAATATGTTTGGTATGCCTAGGTCACTAATGTCTAATAATGGAATCCATTTCACAAGTTCTACCTTTTAAAAGCTAATGCAATGCTTAGAGGTGGAGCATAAATGTACAACATCCTATCATCCCCTAAGTCAATAGTCAAATTGAAGTTACTAATAAAGAGATTACTAGAACTCTATTAAGAACTATTAGTAAATATAGGAAAGATTAGAGCCCAAAACTTAATGATGCTCTATGGGCCTACCACTCAACCTAGAAACTTTCTATAGGCTACTTTCTAGATGCATTAGTGTATGAAAAGTACCTAAACTTCTAATTCAAATTGAATTCTATATACTTAGAACTACATGTGACCTTGACTTATACATTCACTTAGCACAAAAGGAAATATTAATGATGCTTAATCTGCTCGATGAGAATCAAAGGATAGCCCTCATGATGAATGAAGTACATAAGGCATATAACAGCAACAACATGATGCCAAAATAAGAAGAGTTAAATTTTAACCAAAAAACAAGGTTTTATATTAGAACCCTATGAATGTATCTTAAGAAACAAAGTTTCAAACATTGTGGGAAGATCCTTACATTATGCATTTCACTTTTCTTATGGATCCATGATAATTTATCACCCAACATGTCCACAAAAGTACATGTTAATCAACATCTAACAAGTAAAGCCCTTCAAAGACTTTCAAATAACTAAGGCCAACTACAACACCTCAATGTAAGGACAAGCATGTTCTATTTTCATGAACTCCTCCTTCCAACTCAATCACAAGAAGACAATCATCTAGCTTGATCCCTTGTAAGGATAAATTTTTCACTTTTTTGTTTTGCACCATCTTTAATTACTTTTTTCATTTTTTATATGTTTTTAATTTTCTTAAAATTTTAAAATTTCTTCTATATTCTTTTCATTATCATTTTTATTTTAATCATACATATTTTTTCAATTTAACTTTTTATGTCCTTTCTCCATTATTATTATTTTTAATTATTTCTAAATGTAATTCATTAGGATTATCATTTTCATGTATAAGATAATCTTGTTATTGGAAATATGCTCTATACTAATGGCTATCAAACACACAATGGTATAAGCCAATAAATCCACAACATCCATTCATTCCATTTCTATCAATAAGAGATTCACATCAAGGGACACTATGGTTCTTTCACACAAAAATAACAAGAACTCATGATCTGGTTACCCAAAGAAGGAGGGAAGGACTAGCTAGAAATGGAAAAGTATGTGGCCTCAAGGAGATTTGTTGAGCCTTTTAGCTTCTTTAGTGAGTCTCATGACACTACATGGATGTATCATTACTCATATTATAATCTTAAATGAAAGTATGTACTTTTTAAAGTGTAAATTTCTACCAAAACAAAAGATAAGAGGGGAGGACAAAAATACTTATCTCTAACAATCCCTTGGAAAATAAGATCTAGTTGTGGAACTAGAAAGACATGTTATCCATACCTAAAGGCACATCTCTAAGATTCAAATTTCTTTCCCTAGATTGTAAATTTTAAATTCTTTCTTGTTCCTTTCTTGATAAGTAATGGTATTATCCCATGTTTATAAGTTAAGGAGCAATAAAATTCAAGGCAAATGATACTAGTATGGACTTGGTTTCAAACCTAGACTAAAAGGTATATGGATGACTTTAACCATGTAATCTACAAGAACCTATTATTACTATGATAAGGTATCTTGCATTCTCATTCCTATCATCCCTTCTAATTTCTATTATTCACCTCACTACTACATACCATGCTCCACCTAATGACTTTTGTTTAGTATAGTGTAGAGTCATGACAACTATGGTTCTATGGGTATGCTTCTAACCTAGATCAACATCAAATTTCCAAAGTATCTAAGGATACCTTGCAACATGATTATGTAAGGCCATTCAGGGCATGGACCTACTTTATGGAGGATCCACTTACATAACTCTTGGACATCTAGGTTATAACCCATCATTGCATGTCCAAATTCATCAAACTGCAATCCTAAAGACATGAATAATCCAAAATTTATTATTTTTTAAATTGATTTTGACTTAAAAATAGAGCATTCTTAAACCTAATTGAAAACTTACTTATCTCAAAAACTTCACCTAGGACCTCATGTTTGTTGCTTACATCTTTAGAACTCCTTCTTGGCTTCTATTTGGTCCTCATTTTGCTTTAGAACTTTCAAATATCCCTTACCTTTTTAATTAAAAAATTTTCTAATGACTAAGTCAATGCATCCAAGTCAATGCAGTAAAATACATTGATTCATCATCATCGATGCAACATAAAAAATAGTATATGTACATGCAACCCTTAGATAATTTTTCACATTTCCTTCCAAACGCAAAAGGAGTTTTTGCAATTTTTAGAGCCCATAAGCTTCTAAAAGCCATAACTTATTTCAAGATCATCTGATTTCACTCATATTCTAATTTGTAAGATTTTGAACATAAGCTCTACATCATGGGGACATTAATAAGTGATTTTCTAACAAAAATGATATTAAAAATTAAAGAAATCAACACATTAAACTACCTTCAAACCTTAATATTTAAGCTTCTATAATCAATTAAGAGCTTTTACACTTAGTTTTTTCAAAATTAACACTAATCAAGAATAATTAGAAGGTACATAAAACTTAATAATTAAAGCTAAGACTAATTCATGATTGTCCATGTGATTATAGATGGTACCTAAATGAGAAACGCAAGTAAGTGAGCCATCATATCCCAAGAAGAAGTGGCCAAGGAAAGGAAAATGAGAATAGTAGCAACAACAAGAAGAGTAAGCTCTAGAGGAAACTCATGCCATGGGTCCTCTAATAGAGGATACCAAGGTGGAATTTGTTCATCAAATTTTCATTGCAAAAATTGGGCAATCAAGGTAGCATGAGGTACCAAGGTCTAGGCCAAACTTGAAAGTGACCTTAACACAAGTCTATCTAGAGAATATTTGAAGTAAGAAAATTCAAAGTGCAGTTTTTCAAGAACTAAAGTTTGAATCCTTCTTAGATTTTATGCTAGAGGATGTCTATGTGCATTGTAAGCATCACCACTATATCCTATCATTCACACCAGTGGGAAATGATATATGCAAGAAATCTATCTCTTTTGGAATAATTTCCAAGGAGATGAAATGATAAAAATAAAAGATATAACCATCTCCTACTCAATCAAGGTCATAATGAAGGCCCTTGAATTACCCAACACTAGGATAAAACTTGGTAAGGTTTCAACACAAGTAAATATAAAAGTAAGCAAAGAGTGGACTCAATGTTGCTATGGAGTGGATTGTAAGAAGTACGGTACTTTTACAAAGGTAGAGTGAATGTACTTTAAAATCACAGACTACCATCTTAATCTAGTGGTACAACTAAGCAAGATCATTACATTGTCTACAAGGGCATGTATGGCTTTTAGCAAGAAGTTCCTTGTCAAGTTTCTTTAAATCATTTTCCTAGAGATTGAGAAAAGAGTTAGAGAAAATAAGAAGGATAAGAAGATCCTTCCCTTATCTTGTCTATCAAGAAACTTTGTAAAAGAAGGAAGGAATAACATGTTATTTCAACAATATGATCCATAGGGCCCTTGCTACATCTTAGCAATAAATGATGAAGGATAAGGCCTCTATCAAACTTCAAAAAAAGCATTACCTCCATCACCACTAGCAACACTAGAGACAACACTTAAAATGATAATGAAAAATGAATGCCTAAGGAAACTTAGAAAACAAATGTAGCTATAAGTCCCTAAAAGTGATGTTGGTGAATCATTGATATACCATTTGATCATAAGCCATCTTAATGAAGTCACAATAACTATTAACTAAATAGAAAATGATCTAAGAAACTTATTCTCCATACAAAGGAACCATGGTCCTCTTTGTGCTAGCCCCAATGCATAAGAGATCATGATGTCCATATTTGGGAAGAAATTTCATGAAATCTTTGAAAGTGTCATGACTTTAGTAGTCATGCTAGAGGAGAGTGAAGGCACAAAAGTCTTGGTAATGTCACACAAGGGCCAAAAGAGAACTACCAAGGTGGTTGTTGATAGTATTGAAGAGACTCTAAGTAATCTTGTAGTCTCTATTTTAGACATTGTTGTCATGAAAGATATCCAAGTATCTATAGGATCTATAAGTAAGGAAATAATGTAGCATAGTACAAGCAGATGCTGAAATGACTAGTTAGGGTCAAGTAACTAATTTCAAAGATTTTTGACATCTTAGAATATATAATAACAACCTAGTTGTAGATACTTAAGACAAGAAGCATGTTTCTCATTATACAAGTGCAAATCAAGGAAGCTATCAATATCAATCAAAGGTTAATAGTAGAGGTTATGAAACTCTGAGCTTGATTTTTACATCCTTCCATTCTATGGCTAGAACTTACAAGGGATGGAGCTTTTCAAAAGCTTCAACAAAAACTAAAAGAAGCCAAGAATGCTATAGAGAGTGTTATCTAAAATGCATCATTGTCAAATATCATGCTGACCACCATAAACAATGATCTCTTCAATACATGCAATAAGAATAAGACTTTGACAATGAAGAACTAGCATCTATAGCTAAGGTACAAAAAGAGCAACTACTGGAATACATCAAGAAATAGTAGGAATAGCTTTCCAGGAAGAACCAAGACATTAGGAGGTTGGCTACTAAAATAGAAATCTCTCAATGGATGTAGTACAAGAAATTTACCAAAATATTACCATTAAGATTGTCATTTGGAAAAATGAAGCCCTTAAATATGAGAAGGTGAAATATTATTATAGAAACCAAGTCAAAATACTCAAGGAGGTAAATAAGTAGGAAATCAAGTTGGTGAAGACTAAGATGAACAATGCCCTCCAGCAACTCCAGTGAAGGTGTAATGTATGATAGCCCATTTTTTATTGACTAAATACATATAATAAGATAGAGATTCAACTAAAGAAGTTACAAATCGAGAAGATGATAGAATACATAAAGCTAGTAAATCTTTAGTACGAAAACATGATAATGCTAACTGCAAGATGATCATAATCAAATTTTGAAAAGAAATGACTAACTCTTACCTCCTCTATGAGGTAGAGTTCAAGCTCTAGAATAAGATAAAGAAACAAATAGATGTGGCTAATGCAGAGCTTGAAGTTCCTAACAGAATTTTTGAAGATCACATATTAGTTGTTGAGAACCTTACTAGAAGAATGAATGATTATCATGAGCTACAAAAACTTGTGTAGACATTTGACATTGAATAAAAGAAATTCGTAGCCTAGTTTATCAACACAAAGAAGATGTTTTCAACCCTACCTTACTTGTGGGATGTACCAATACTAGCTAGTCTAAGAGAATCTTCCTAAACCATCAATGAACTACAAGGCATTATTGGAAACCTTCAAGCTTTCTGAAGCAACAATATCAAGGTAGCTAAGATCATTAACAAGTCTAGGGCATGAGAAGAGACAACTAGAATTACAGGAACCTCCACCTTTTAGCACAGTTTGAAGACTTTGTCTCAACCATTTTTGTATACCAATGGTCAGCCTATTTTGTATTATATCTAATTTTGATGTACTTAATTATGAGCACTCAAATGTTTTATAATATGACACACATCATCTATTAAAATGTTACTCAATCACTATTGAGTTCAATATTTCCCAATTTTGTAAACAACTCAATCCTAATTTTTTTCACTCAAGGATGAGTTTTCAATCAATCATGGGGGTGTGATAAAAAGTCAATAAGTTTATTACATTGATGCATATGTGTAGATATAGTTTGGTCTTTTTCCTATATAAATGTACACACCATCTACATTTTATAGCATCTCTGGTTATTCTTGTAGCGAAGCTTTTGCATTTTTCTTCCCTAGGACTTAGCTAAAATGCCCTCTTAGTGCTTACAATATGAATAGAATTTATTTAGTGGATTTTTATTCAAGTTCTTGATGTACTTAGATACTTCTGTATTTTGGTAATAAATCAAGATTAATCCCCTCCATTACAGTACTTAGAATAGTTTACTTTATTTTTAGTAGTTTACCTCATGATGTATTTTACTTTTCAACATGTAGACAATTAATATTTTATTTTGTAATCACTTAAGTACAACCACTCTAAACATAAGTATTAATGTTTGGTAACCCTAGTAATTGATACTTGGTATGCCTAGCAGTAGCCATTTGGTAATCCAACAATGTTAATATAAGTTCAGGATGTGAACAAAGAGTGGAAATAGATGATTTGTGCTTAGGGAAACTTAGATTACTCTTAGTTTGATGATAAAATAGAAAATAATATTTTAAATTATTTTAATATCTTGAATATTTTAATCATAAAAATAAAAAGTGAAAACATATTATGCCTTGATCACACTCAACCATAACTATTAAGTGACACAAGTGGTGATTGGGAAGATAATGAGTAAAAACATCATGCCTAATTATCTAGGATACTTTTAGACTAATATTCCACATAATTCGACTAGATCTTGCATACATGCATGTGATTCATATGGTTCATGATAGGTAACATTCATCGCTCATCATTAAACATAAGCCTTTTTACCTACCTATAACTACAATTTCTTTTTATGATTAAGAAGAGTGATTTTAATAAATAAAGGTTCTATGAAAATTAAATGTTGTAGAAATAGATTTCATATGCTTAATGGAATCAAATATACTAATAATTTCTTACTTAACTTTTTGACAAGTGAATGAAAGATTAAATAACTTAACAAAATATGAAACTTTAGAATATTAAAATCTAGAGTCCACTTATGAATGATTATACTATAAGCTTATGTATAAATGATCCTATATCTAGGGTATGTTGCACCATCAAAAAATTTCTTAGCTCAATAAGCAAAAATAATCGAGAATAATACCTAGCATAGAAAAGTTGAATGTCATGTTTTTACATCACATCATTAAATTGTAAAGCAAAACATGGATTATGAGGTAGGTAATTCAAAATTTAAATGAATACATATCCTGTTATAAAATAAGCAACTAGTGACTCATATACATCTTCAAGAAGACCAAAATCACCTATCTTAGTTGCATCAATATCACTAGAAGAAGGCATCACATATTTTTGCTCACCACCTAGTAAATCTGCATTCTCAAAATCATCAAAACATATTGCATTTATAGAAGAAGCAAAAATTTCAATATTGGTTGATGAGGTTGAAAGTAATTTAGAACCCCATATAGGAAAATTCTAGAGAAATCAAATCTACTAGAGAAAAATTAAAGAGAAAAAATAAAATCCCTCTCTTGGTAGGTATAATTGATGGATTACTTAGCTTGCATGCCATATTCTCTATGACATTAATTTCTCTAAAAAGCCTACTTTTTTAGATCTTTTGCATACTCTTGATCAAACTTTATCTATTTAGAATTCTAATAATGGCTTTTTCATTTTTTATGGATCAATGGAAATTCAATTTTTTTAATTCCAATCAAAGGTTTCCTATGCTATTATTAGTTTTCATACCAGTAATTGGTCAAGATTTAATTATTTATGTAATGTCAATCATAATGTGCAATTATAGAAGTATTAGATTTAGAAGATATGGAATGCTTTCAATCCTTGAAAAATGAAGCATTTTTATAGCATTTAATTCATCAAGGTTTAGCTATTGGTATTCATTTCTCTTATTTGGATGTTCATGACCTTAGATGTCTTCTTTGTAATATGGAAGATTCATTCATCTAATGCTTTTTTACTTATCTACTTGATCAAAGTTCTTAGTCTTAGTGCAACTTGTGTTTTCATGGTTTTAGCTAAGATTGGAGGAAGTTTTATATAGCAATACTTCTCAACTTCAAGGGTTTTTGACTCATATTTGAAGTTCCTTTTTTACTTATTGACTATGCCATTTGAAAATTTCTATTGAATGTGGTTTATCATAGAGATTTTTAGCTAATGTTATCCCTTTATCTACTTAAGATAACATTATTTAACAACTCATGTTTAACTATAGTCCTAAATATAAACATCTTTTCTCCTTTTTTTAACTTTTTAGTTACATGAATATTTTAACAAGAAGTGAAAATCCAAAAAAATGCTTCTGAAATAGGGCAAAGTCTAATTCTTTTCCTACCTAGAGGAAATATTTTTCAGAATTAATTGTAAGGATAAAACCTAGTGGATGAACACATCTTTCAATCCCCTTATTCTTCACTACATTTTTGTTTGCAGAATTTGGGCTTCAAAAAGATGTCTTTGGGGATAGGAAGATGTCTTGGCTAAGACTTGAGGCTAACAGAAGATGTCTTATAGTGAGAGAAGATGTATTTTTGAAAGTGCAATCTTCTCTTAGAAGACATCTTACTACAAAGAAGATGTCTTGCACATGACATCTCCTGCTAGGAAGAGACATCTTGCCTACATAGGAGATGTCTCCCCTGTAAGTTGAGTTTTGATAGGAGATATCTTTCCAAGATCACAAATGACCTGTACGGCAAGGAAAACTTCCAAATTTACCTATCCTAATTTGAGAAACAGCCTGGTAATCGTGTAGGAACATCTCTTCTAATCCCCTTTGTTCCTTCCCTACATTTATTTTTGAAGGTTTCAAACTTAAAGAAGATATCTTTAAGGGCTAGGAGATGCCTTGTCAAAGACCTAGAATTGATAAGAGACATATAAAAAGGAAAGAACATATTTTGCTATTTTGAAATTCATCTTGAGCATGATATCTTGTCTAAGAAAAAGATGTCTTGGGGGAGATGTCTCTTGTTGTTAGGAGACATCTTGCATAAGATGTCTCTCCTAACTACAAGACCTCTTAGACAAGACATCTTGCCAGTGAAGAAGGCATCTTGTCCCTGGAGAAAACATCTTAGAAAAATAGGAGACTTCTTCTTCCAGAGCTAGTATTTCATAGGAGATGTCTTCCAAAGGCCAAAGACAATCCATACGATCAAGGAAACTTTCGATAATACCTGTTCCAATTCATGAAATAGTAAAAATAAGATGGAAAAATATGAAAATAGTTAGGGAGAAGGTGAAAATACTTGAAAAACATCTAAAAATCCTCAAGTTAAGTTGAGGAAAGGTTTCTAGTTTTCTTATGTTCTGATTTGTGGTAAATACTATGTATTTCATGATTGTTAGAACCATGAGTGAGAAGAAAGCTCTTGAGTGTGGAGAGCTAAGAAAGAGACAATGGGTGAGCACATTGGGTGAATGCAATTGGTGATTTCAGCTCCAAGATCAACTTATGATGTGTTAGTCTATGTCTTCTATTCTCTTGTGTCTTACTTATGAGTTAAGATCTCAAGCCCAAGTTGTTGAAGAGATTTTCTATTGGTTGTGTCTTGCATTAAGAATAATCAATGTGTGGTTGTAGAGCCACATGCTCTACAATATTATTTGAGTATGAAAGGTTTTTGATGTTTATGAATTTTAAGAACCATGTTGTAATCTTCTAATTGAATAATTGAAGATAGCTATTTTTCTCATTTTCTAGCAAATTAATTATCTTTTAATAAAATTTGGATTTAGTATTTGAAAGTCATTAATTAGTGGAGTGAACTTGCTCTAGTATTATTTGTATCAAAGCTTTTTATTTATTATTTCTTGGAATTGGTTAAGCATTTTGTTTAGTTCAGATGAAACCTAGGAAGAAACAAGTGCAACTTCTAAATAGAGACATGGAGAGCATGTAGTTTGCCTTCCAAATGATGGTTGCTTAATTGGATGATATTAGCACAAAGGTAGATAGGAATACCGAACCTAGTCATATCCAGACATGCAAAGGTGATGAGCATGCACATTCAAATTAAAAAGTTTCATAACCATGTAGAGATGAGGTGGATGAAGAGGAAGGACAATCAAACTATGGAAGTGTAGGAAACCATTAGCTAAGGATTCCAATGAGAGAGAATCCTATTTCTCATATGAGAATTTCAAGGACTTTAGTAGTGGTAAATACTCTCTAGGTAAGCTTGACAAGGAAGATGAGGCAAGGTTTGCTAAAGTATTTAGAAATGCTATAAGACTTTCATATGTTAAGTTGAAGACTTTCAATGGTGTAGATAGCACCACTTCTTTTACAATCTAGTTGAAGGCACTTGAAAAGCATTTTTAGTTAGACGAGATATCAAATAACTTGAGGGTACCTATTGCTAAATTGAAATTAGAAGATATGACTTCTACTTGGTGAAACAAGGAGTACCAAGGTTATGAAAGATGAAATGGTCAACCCATCAGAGATTGAAATATGATGAAATATAGGTTAAAAAGGAAATTTGAATAGTCTCATCAAAGACAAGAGACTATTATGAAGTTGAATTTCATCAGGTAAGGTAACAAGGATGTCAAAGAATTCTACATCAAATTTTATGATCTATTCCATCAAGCTAAGGTAAACTATGAGGAATAGGAATAGACTATAATCTTTTTAGGAGGTCTTAAAATGACATATCAACAAGAGTTGTCTTTTTAAGAGTTAGAAACTCTAGATGAGGCTTATGATTTGGCACTCAAGGCTAAGAAAAAATTAAGAAGATTCATAAACAAGAGTAAAAAAAAATTTCAAGAAGAAGGGGAAGGGATCCAAGTCTAAAAAGAAATCCAAGTACAAAATTGAAGACAAGGATGGTAGCCATGATCAGAAAACTGAAAGAGGTGATAAGAAGGGTAAAGCCAAGAAGGACCAAGGTAAGGGAGGTAAGGGTTAAGGTAATAGCTCATCAAAAATCTAGTGCTTCAAGTGTGGATAATGAGGACACAAGCAAATGGAACATTCACTTCATAAGACAACCAAGGTCAAAGATGTGCAAACCAAGAAGATATAGGAGACATCAAGCCAAGATCTTCATAGAGGTAATCCTAATGCTCCCAAAATTGGAGATGTTTATGAGGAATGTGGGTAGAGAAGATCATGCTAATAGAAAACTATTATTTTGGATTAGGGCTAGATTATTGCTTAGTGGGAAATGGATTCATGTTTTGATTGATGGAGGAGTCCAAGAAAATACTATTTCTTCTAGGATAGTTTCTAGATTGGGATTGGTAACTAATCCTCATCCTAGATCCTATAAAGTGCATTGTTTGTCTAGATATTTTTCTCAAGAAGTGAGAAAACAATTTACTTTGAAATTTAAAATTAAAGGTTTTTATGATGTTTTGAAATGTCATGTACTTCCAATAGATTGTGCTAATGTAAATCTTAGTAGATCTTGGAATTTTAACAATGGTTCTCACTTTGATGGAGCAAGAAACATGTGGAGTGTAGCTAGACCTGATGGAATCCATGAGTTGATTCCCATGATAGCAAAATAAGTGAGGCAACAAAGCTCACTTAATGCTTTCTTAATCCTTCTAGAAGAGAGGAAATATATTAAGAAACATGATGAAACAAATTTTGGTTTTGTTGTTTTGAAAACAGTGACTATTAACCATAATGATGTGTAAGTTGAACTTCATACTAGTGTGCTAGGCTTGAAGGAGAAATTTTCCAAAGTGTTCAAGGGGGAATTGGATGGATTGCCACCAATGAAAAATATATAGCATTAGATTGATTTCATTCCTAGTGCTACCATTCCAAATAAGAGGGCTTACTATATGGTACCGAATCATCATGCTAAATTACAAATATATGGAGAGGAGTTACTTGTAAATGGTTTTGTAATGGAATCCATTTGAACTTATGCAGTTATAGCAATGCTAGTGCTAAAGAAAGACAATAATGAATGAAGGATGTGCATTAATTCTAGGGTAATGAACATTATAACAATGAGGTATAGATTTCCTATTCCAAGGATGGATGATATCCTTGATGTTCTTACCAATGCTAAATTTTTTAGCAAAATTGATTTAAAGAGTTAGTACCATCAAATTAGAATTAGCCCTGGTGATGAGTGGAAGATAGCTTTCAAGACACCAAATGGATTATTTGAGTGGTTGATGATGCCATTTAGGCCCACAAATGCACTTGCTACATTCATGAGGTTGATGCATGATGTATTGAAGGACTTGATTAGTAAGTGTTGTATTATATTCTTTAATAATATTTTGGTATATAGCTCTAATGAGGAAAAGCACTTGGATCACTTGAGGATAGAGTGTCTTAAGTTGGAGGAGGAACAGTTAGTAATCAATGTGAAGAAAAGTTATTTCTTTAAAAGGAAAATCACATATTTGGGGCATGTGGTTTCTAAAAATGAAATTTTGAGGAAGCCACCAAGGTAAAGGCTATTAGGGATTGGCTAACTCCTAAGAATAGTAGAAAGGTAAGATCATTCCTTGGCTTAGGAGGTTTTTATAGATAATTCATAAAAAAATTTAGTGGTATTTTGTGACCTATGTTTACTTTGTTGAAGAAAAATAAAGATCTTAGATGGGATAATAAAATCCAAGGGAACTTTAACTTGTTAAAAGCAAAGATTAGCAGTGAACCAGCGCTTGCAATTCCAAGTTTTCATAAGCTTTTTCAAGTGGAGGTGGATGTTGTTCGACTTGCCATTAGTAGGATACCTTTACAATAATGTAGGCCTATTACTTTCTTTTAAGAGAAGTTAAATGATTCAAGGAAAAAATATAACATATATGAAAAGGATTGTACATTATTTTTTAAGCAATCAAGCATTATAGGCATTACTTGTTGTCCAAGAAGTTCACATTGATGATAGATTACAAAGCACTTCAATTTCTAAATTCACAAAAGAAGTTGAGTGCAAAATGTGTAAAGTGGGTTGCATAGTTATAGGAGCTCAATTTTATGTTGACGCACAAAAGTAAGAAAGCCAATATGATGGTTGATGTCTTGTCTAAGTGCATGTGGTTAAGTTCAATGTATCTCATGTAGAAGGTATGGATGGTTTTGCTCCTTTGTATAAGCATGATGATGATTTTGGGTAGGTTTGGAGGATCCTCAAAGAGCCATTGATGAGTAGGATAGACTAGTGGAGGGACTATCATATTCAAGATGAATTATTATTTAAGAATGGAAAGGTATGTGTTTCTAATTATGATTTAAAAAAAGGATTTTGTTTGAAAAGCATTGTAATGACATTGCAGGTCACATGGATAGGGATAAAACATTGGAAGTTCTAGGTAGACACTTTTGTTTGAAAAGCATTGTAGTGATATTGCAGGTTACATGGGTAGTGATGAAGCATCAAAGTGTCACATTGATGGGTCCCTATCAACATTGTTCCTCGTTGATGGGGCCATGTCGACATAGTTTTTGCTACGTTTATGAGATCCCATCAATGTAGCTCCACAAGAAAGTCTATAAATACATGTGCTCCTTCCATGTATTAGCATTCTTTTGTCAATAGAGTAGCCAAACTCTTGTAATTTTATTCCATAGTCTATAGAGAATAGTTAGTGAGTGCCCACAATGTGGATCTTAGTCAGTTGTATGACATCTTATTCAAGTGGCAGTGTACTTGGACACATTCCATGAATGGCAATAAGATTGAGATTGATTCTTATTCATTGCAACACTTTGACTAAGATTAAATTTACTTTTAATGTAATTTATGTTTTATGTACTTATTTAATATTTACATTTCCATGCATATTAATGAATTGGTGGAATGAGCATGACTAGTTTTGACCGTAAACACATATTCGATTAGTAATCCCAGTAGTGTTATTGCTTGGTTTGCCCAATAGCATAGTGCTTGGTAATCCTAGTAGTGGATATGTGGGTTCATGATGTGTACAACAATCTAGGCATAAACACTCATCACTTGTAGGCTAGTTTAAACTTTACTTTCTATTGTAATTAGTTTAAATAATTGATTTCTTCATTATCATTAGGAGTAGCATAAGGCCAAAACAACATCAAGAATCATATACCTCACTTTGGACTAAATCATATGTGACAAAGCTAGCACTAGTCCAAGTGGGAAGACAAAAAACTGCAATCAAGGCATAATGATCTAGATCCCACAACTAGTCCCATCCATGAAATTCAATCAGATCATGCATGAATGCTTGTGATTCATATGGTTGGGCGTCGGGGGTACCTCATCGCTCATCAGGTAGGGATAAAACATTGGAACTTGTGGGTAGACACTTTTGTTTGAAAAGAATTATAGTGACATTGCAAGTTACATGGGTAGGGATAAAACATTGGAACTTATGGGTAAACACTATGTTTGGCCTATTATGGCGACTAAAATATTATAATTTTTGGAGTATTTGACTTGTTAGAAGTTCAAAGGAGGTAAAGGAATGGATGGACATTATATGCCTTTGCCAATTCCCAAGGGTTCATGGGAAAGTATGTTTCTAGATTTTGTGAGTGATATTCCAAAAATCGAAAGTGGAAATGATGCTATATTTGTTGTTGTTGATACACTTCCCAAAATGGCATACTTCATTCCATACAAGAAGATGAGTGATACTTCTCATGTTGCAAATTTGTTTTTCCAGCATGTTGTAAAGTTGCATGGAATTTCTTTGAATATTGTTAGTGATAGAAAGTTCAAATTCACAAGTCACTTTTGGAGGTCCCTTTGAAAAATTTTAGAACAAAGTTAAATTTTTCTAGTGAATATCATCCACAATCTAATGACCAAAAGAATATGGTAAATAAATCCCTAGTAAACACATTGAGATGTTTATGTGATAGACAACCAAACAGGTGGGAAAATGTTTTGTGTCATGATATAATAATTCTTTTCATGCTATTATTGGTAAAAGCCCATTTGATGTAAACTATGGATTTTGTCCAAAGATGGTGAACACTTTGAAGAGCTTTGATGATGAAGCTCAACTTCGTGCTAATTTTGTGTAAGATATGAGGGATCTTGATGCACAAGTAAAATCAAATCTTGAGAAAAAGGCTAAAGAGAGAGTCCTTAAAAGAAATGAGAGCAAATGGAAACCTAATTTCATTATTGATAACTTGGTTTGGGTGCACTTGAAGAAGAAGTGATTGTGAGGTGTTAACTTCTCTAAGTTGAAAGCCAAGAAGATGAGGCATTTTAAAAGCAAGGCTAAGATTAATGATAATGCTTTTGAGATTTATTATCAAATGATGTTGTTATGTCTTCTATGTTTAATGTTTCAAATCTTATGCACTATCATGGACTAGTTGATGAGAAGACCATATAGGGTAGCATTGATGAGTTGAAGGGGGCTATTAATTAGTCCAATCCTTCAATGGAGGGGAAGGTAATCATACTCAAGTAGAGGGAAGCTTTTAGCACTTGAGAAGTCAAGAGGCATAAATATTTGATCCATTTTGAGGATTAGTATGTAGATGATGTTGTATGGGTCCATGAGATCAAACTTCATAAGTTAGGAATCACTTCAATCCTTACTTCCTTATTCACATTAGTTCACTTTTTGAATGGTAGGAGAGCTGGTGTAGGGACATCTCTTCCAATCCCCTTGTTCTTTCCTACACTTTTGTTTGCAAGTTTTAAGCTTGAAGAAGACATCTTGAGGGATAGGAAGATGTCTTAACTAAGACTTGGGGTCGACAGAAGATGTCTTAGAGTTAGAGAAGATGTCTTGTTGAAAGTGAAGTCTTCTCTAGAAAGACATCTTATTGCAGAGAAGACTTCTTGCATAAGACATCTCCTACTAGAATGAGACATCCGACTTACATAGGAGATGTCTCCCATACAAGTTGAATTTTGACAGAAAACAACTTTCAAGATCAAAGACAACCTATAGAGTTAGGAAAACTTCTAAAATTATCTATCCCAATTTGAAAAACAGACAAGGTAAGTTGGAAAAAGATGGAAACAACCAAGGAAAAGGTGAGAATACTACAAAAATAACTAAAGAACCTCAAGTTGAGTTGAGGAACGATTTCCAAATTTCTTATCTTCTTGTTGTTCATAAATATTGATGTAATTCACAATTGTTGGTACCATAAGTGAGAAAGATAGCTTTAAGTTTGGAGAGCTTAGTAAAAAAGGGTCTAAGAGCACATTGAGGGAGTGTAATTGGTAATTGTAGTTCCAAGATCAATTGTGTGGTGTGTTGGTCTGTGTGTTCTAGTCTCTTGTATCTTACATGTGAGTTAGGATCTTAATACCAATTTGGGAAGAGATTCTCTATTGGTTGTGTATTGCATTGAGAACAACCATTGTGTAGTTGTAGAGCTTCATGCTCTGCAATATTGTTTGAGTGTGAAAGTTTTTGGATGTTTGTTGGTGTCAAGAATCTTGTTGTAATCTTCTAATTGAATAATTGAAGATAGCTACTTTTCTTGTTTTCTAGCAAATGAATTGTATTTTCGTAATATTTGGATTTAGTATTTGGTAATTAATTAGTGGAGTGAACCTGCTTCAAAAACCTAAAAGAGCATCTCCAAAACTATTGGGCCATTCTCTTTTGCTAGAGTTTTACCTCTTTTTGATGCTTCTCTACGACTGTACTCTAATTTATTTCTTTATAATATATTTTATTTTTGGAGTCTAACACCCCCTTTCTTAAACAATGCTTAGTTTCAAACTTTTAATTTCAATGCTAAAATAATAAGATTTATTATTATTTTGTTGTTGAGACAATGAAATTTAGGGTTGGTAGAACAACCCTTACTCACATAGTAAGGCAAATGTGATCCACTATGTAATAATACTTATTATCATAAAATACACATCTATTTGTTTATTGCTTCGTAAGCAATAAATCTTAAGTTCAAGCTAGGGGAGTGGGGTGTTAATCTTGAAAAAACGTTTTATTAATCAAAATAAAGTATCAAATACACATAGCATTTGACAAACTAGATAGAAAGGGTAAAGAATACACAAGTAGCATGTGATAGAATAAATAGTAATAATAAGAAAAGAAAGACTTAATGGATTTGGAGATTCCTACTAAGGATTTCATCCTTATAGTTAGGCTAATAACAAAAGAAAGAACCACTCTTTCAAGAATTGACTTCTCACCAAAGATTGACTATAATCAGTAGTATAAGTAAAATGAAGAAAGAATCAAATGAAGTAGATGATAGCCTATATATATATATATATTAAAAGAGCTCCTTTGTAAAGAACCATACTAAATAAGGTTACTTGTACTAGAGTTTTTATCACTCATAAATCTGAACCAAGGTTGCAAAAGATGAATCAACTTAATCTCTAACTAAACCTTTGAAGCTTGAGATATAATTTGGAAATGGACAAGGTGGAAGATTTGTGATTTGCATGTAATAATAAAATAATTAATATTTGAGTATTATGTATTTTGAAAAATCTCAAATTCAAGTTAACGTAATTTGTTGCATTATTACCTAAGTTAAATTATTTATTCTAATGGTGCCTTCTATGCTCTACGTTCCATGATATAGGTTTGGTTTTATACGAACGTTTTTACTTTTATAACATTAATTTTTTGTTTTCCAGGACCATATGAAAACTCAAGCCAGTAGCGTAACCTTATCCATCTAGTTATCGTTAAAAGCGGCCCACGAGCTTGAACTTTGGGTTAGCGGAGAGTTAGCGGAGCGCACCCCATCACTCCGGGAAAAAGAAAAGAAAAGAAAAAACAAAACCAAAAAACTAGAGAATAAATTAAAAAATCACTTTTTCCCGTTGAATGCTAAATTGAAGCGAAACATTTACAAATTGGGCATTCTCTTCACAATTTATAAAACTTTGAGATCCTGCCGTCAAGGAGAACATTTGCGGTTTGCCAGATTGACGAACACACAGGTCAGATTTTGGAAGCAATAGCGAGGTTGAGGAGAAGAAACGTGCAAATTGAACTTCTAATTGTAGCCAGGTGACTGTAAATTTGGATCAGAAATTATGCAGGGAGGAGAAGATTTGAGCAGTGATGAGCTCAAGGCCAATCTCGGCAATTATAAAATCCAACTTCAGCAGGTCTTATACGAACTTCTTTTCATTCATTTTTTAAAAGAAAATTTCGGTCTCTGTTGCCTTCTATTTAAGGCTGTTTTTTTTGCCCTAACAAAACTCTTAGGGTTTGTTAGGAACGCATTTTCACTTCTCTTCATTTTTTGTGGATCATGTTTCTCTTGTGTCGCGTTTGTTTTTGTGATTGTAGATATTGTTAAGATTTTGTCTTAGAAGCTTAGTCTTGATATGTAATACATGTTATATGGCTTCATTTTGTCCATTTATCCTGGTAGCTAGGTTTTATAATTGGCCAATAATGTCAGGATCCTGGTTCCCATAGTAGTGATTACTGGTGAAGCTGCTGTAGTGCGTTGCGATAGTCATAAAATAGATTTTGTTACTAATTTTAAATAAGTCTTTGCATTATAGCATTTGAATCCAGCTTTGGTTTTGACAACTGCAGTTTGCTGTTTCATGTTTTTTCAGCCAAAAATACTATTTTAAGTAGTCATTCTATCAAGGAGTATAGAGATTACTGTACAGTTGTTATGGTAATATTAATCCAAATATATTTTAATGCATGTTGTTATTGTTTTTGACCAAAACACATAGGTAAAGGAATTGCTTGCAGCAGATCCCAGCAATGCTGAGTATTCGGAGATGGAAAAAGAGCTACAGGAGGTTGGACTATTTTTTCCCACGTGAATATCTCATTATATGTATTCGTAACTATGTTCGGACATTAAACGATGCTGTTAGATGGACCAATATTTATGTTTTTAGAAATCTTACCCCTAGTATGGATACCAAATGTCCTTCCGAGGTCCCAGAGGTAATGAAATTGTAAACCTTTGTTTTTAAACATGAATATATAATGTTTGAGAGTTAGAAATGAGTCTCCTAAGGAACCATCAATGTTGTTCAAACAGGGCAGCGAGACACAGCTGCATAATGGCAGACGACTAATTTTGTGGAAGTTTGTTTAAAGGTGAGGTTAAATTTATCTTTCACATGGGAAGTTTGTACTGGATAACCTGCATCCGCCACATCTTATGGTAGCCATTCAATAAATCACACAAACATAACGTGTGTCTGAGTTCCGTTTGACAGTGTACACCCGTTTCATGTTTCTGCTTTTGCAGGTGGCTCTATCTATCTTGTGCTGTGGCTTGCCCTTAATACAAATGTTACTACTGTCAAGATTGCTGTTTGGTCCGACAGTTCTCAAACAATTCATGTAAATATACAAAGAAACCAACGTGGGTTGATGACTAAAGTGATTGACTACTGCTGCAGGTCATTGAGCTCACAGAGGAGCTTTTGGCAACAGCAAAACAAGCATTGATGGCAGATGCATCCACTTCAAATTCCAATTTACGTCATGAGAAAAAGGTATCCTTGGCTGTTTATTATTGTTTCCTTGTATATATTGATTTAACTTGATGAAAAATTTATACTCTTATTTTCATACAAGTTGATATAATGGTAAGCAAGATCTGGTTTTCCAGCTCAGTGGTTCTCTTGTTATAATGATTTTGTTTGAGAGCAGATAACCTTACCTAATATTCTTCCTAAAAGCATTGATGATGATGATGATTCATCTTTTACATATCATTTGCCTACTTTCAGTCATAGCTGGGAAATTTATAATATATAATTTTGCTTGCTGTGGATGTTCTTTCACATTTACTTGCCAGTAAGCTAAACTGTATTGAAATATTTGGATTGTTAGTAGGGTTTTATAGGGGTAAGTGACTACTGCTGTTCCTATGTAATTAGCGGCATTGAGACATGCCTAGGATTATATTTTACATTGATTAAAAAATCACAATTTTAATAGCCTTGGTTTTTTGGCAACAGCTTGTCAGCTATGCTGTATTTGTACAGGATTTTGTGAAAAAAGAGTTTTAAGGCATACCATTTATGAACCCGCTTTACAAGGTTAACCATAAAATCTTGAAGTCTTTCAGTTGAAAGAAGGCAGTTAAAATGTTTTTGTCTTTCTATCCCTAACATGATAGACCTTACCTTGAATGTGAATGTGTCCAATATATCTTGGTATATTCATTGAGTTGCACCTTTTTGATGGTCTCTTTTGAAAGGATTGATCTGTTCCCTTTATGCATGATTTTCTTCTATGCTTTTAAACTAATTAAATGCTAGAGTTCTTTTTCTTCAAATGTCATTACAATTTGGAAATGCACTGATGATCATTTATAAGCTATGGATTTCTGATGCTAGAAATTTTTAAGTTTCTATGTTGTTGAACCTAATATGGAAAAAACTTGCTTTTCCAGGATCATAATGCTATAAGTAACAACATAGAAACGTTTTCAGTTGGTGCTAAAATTCAAGCGGTGTGGAGTAGTGATGGAGAATGGTGAGTCAGGTTTTTTGTTTTTTCATTTTTATATTTCTTTTTTTTTTAAATGTGTTTTATTTTGGCCGAGAGGCCAATAACTAGCCCTGTGAAGAGAGTCCTTGTTGGTCACTCCTTGGTCACACGGTCAAATAATTTTATCATCATAAAGGGGAGCTTTATGGCTGAGAGGCCAACTAAAAGCTGGCTGGACTTTGTCACAGCAGATAAATACTTATTGTCGTAATGCTGGGCTAAGAGATTAGCTGATCTTTTTCATAGGGAATTATTATTTTTGGCTGAGAGTTCTGCTGGGAGGGCAGCTACTTTGTAACCTGGACTTTGTCCCTGGAAATAAATAATTATTGTCATAAAGCTGGGTGAAGAAATGTACTTTTTTCACAAAAATTATCATTGAAGAAAATACACTGGTTTTAATTTTTGTTTTCAATTTGAAAATTAATTCTGTCAATCAATTTGAGATTTTTTTTAATTTGAAAAATATAAAAGATCCTTTTGGCCAAATAATAGATATATATATCATAGTTAAACCAGTATGTATTTTTTTTCTATTGGTTTGTTTCACATAATTGTGTATTTGTAAGACATTTACATATGCGTTGTTTCTATCTAGGTACAATGCAACAATTGAAAAACATACTACAAATGGATATATTGTCGTCTATGATGAATGGGAGAACATAGAAGAGGTGGAGTGATTCTATCTGATATTTTAATCGTCCATCACAGTTTTCTGTTTCGGCAGTCATGTAATTATGTTACGGCACAAGAGATGAGGTAGCCTAATTAACCCTTCCTTGATCACTTTTGCAATGCAGGTTGATTTTGCAAATGTTCGTGAAAGAGAGGAAGGAACTGTAAATGCATTGCTGGAGGCTGAAAAGCAAGCAGAGGCCACCAAGCAGGCACTTAAGCGGAAGATTGCTCAAGCTGCTGCTTCTGATGGTCAACCACAACCACGTGAGTTGCCTTCTAAGCTCAGGATAAATCCAGATGATCCTGAGGACGTGGTATGACTTCGGTCCTTTGTGTATGTTAAATATGTTGCTTAGTTAACTGTGTTTAACAAAATGCCTTTGTTACAGCTGATCCATAGAAAAATTAAATGATGCACCAATGATACTCTATGAAAAATGTTGACTTGTTTGGTTTTAATGTACAGAAAGCTGCAAAAAGAAAGAAAATCCATGCTTTCAAGTCTCGACAGAGGTTTGAACAATTAGAAATGACTCAAAACAAGCGCCAGAATGCTTGGCAGCAGTTTCAGACAACAAAAGGAAGTTCGAAAAAGGTGAGCTTGTTTTTAAGGATATAGTTGCTGTTATTGTTCTAGTCTGGCTTGTTTTATCTTAGTACAGTTGCTTCCTGGTTTCAACAGATAGGTTTTTACTCCGGGAGAAAAAGAGAGAGCATTTTCAAGTCACCAGATGATCCCAAAGGCAAAGTTGGTGTTACAGGTAGTGGAAAGGGAATCACCGAGTTCCAAAAGCGTGAGAAGCATTTGCATCTGAAGGAGGGTGTTGAAGAAATAGATGACTGATGATAACATTGCTTCTGATTGCTTCCAATGTATTAGGAAAGATGACTTTTAACAGTTGTGGTTCTTTTTGCAATCCATCTGACGATGGCCAACTCCTTTAAACAAACGAAGGTGTTTCATTTAATCTGGATGAGAGTTCCAGGAATCATTTGGTAGCATGTCCTTTTATTGTAGCTTATCAATTAATAATACAGTAATATTTACCTGAAAAGGTAGCTGGAGTGTGAATAATTTCCAGTAGGGAGATCTACGTTCTCCTACTTTTACTACTTTATGAGGCATGTTTTATGGTGGGAATCGCGTAGAGATGACACACAACTCTTTGGAGAGCATGATAGTGTTCTCGGTTGATGTCCGTAGTATTCAAGATGTATTGAGATATATTAATAGATATAGCCAGTGGTAAGTTGGTACTCGTAAATGTCAAAATTTAATATCATTTTTAATCATTCTTAAGACAGCATGGATGATGTCATGTAGATAGCATGGGGGTGATTAGATTTTCCAAGTCAATTTGTAATGATAATTGTATGATTCAAAATTAGAAAATTAACATTTGTCTCAGCGAGTTAGATTGGTGCATTGTTTTTTTTAAGAGAGAAGTTGTCAACTTTATTTTAGTTGGATTTTAGGATATAAATTTCTGCATTAGAGTAGTAACCGTTTCCGCGAATGATCCAAATCATGCCGGTAAAAATGGCCGTGAATTTTTATAATTTTCAAATTAAAAAAAATTCAAATTAATTCATTGAGATTTGATTTTCAAATTGAAAACAAAAATTAAAACTATTATATTTTTTTCAACAATAGGTTTTGTGAAAAAGTATGTATTAATTTAACTTCATGACAATAATTCTTCAGTTCCAAAGACAAAGTTTAGGTCACAAAGTAGAGGGTTTTTTAGAGGAGCTAATAATAATAATAATTCCTCGTGAAAAAGATCATCTCCTCTCTTAGCCTAGCATTATATATATATATATATATATCCATTAGCTTAGATGATTTTAAAGAAGATGATGTTAACCACGTTGGGCTACTAAATGAGGTAATAAGATAACTAAAATCGTCTTTTTAATATCATCTTAGCCAATTGATAGAGAGATATATATATATCAAAGCTAGTGGAGTAGTTTTGTGGGCTATGAGTAGAATTTTTTTTTTTTTAAGTTTTAAAGTTATCAATTATCATTATAAAAGACATTGTTATAAATGTTCAAGTTGTTAAAATACTATTAGAACTATTTAAATAGCATCACTATTTGCATTTCAAATAATATATACGGGTAAACATAAATTGGTAGAAATAAAAGTTTATATATTTTGCATATGATGATGAAAGAATACATTGCACAATTATTGCAACAAACATTACAAAGTTATAGAATAAGATTGAGCAAAAGGCAAAGCACAATGATAAGTGTGAACTCAATATGCCTAATCCTTCAATTGAGCAAAACGAACTTCTTGTGCAATTTTACTATGGAGATGTTTAACATATGAAATCTTTCTGTATCTTTGCATAGAGAAAAGAGGATGAATCTTCAAAGAATCAATGGTCTTGACTCTAGATAAAGCAGCAAATGTTAAACCGGTAACTTTTCTTGAACCAATGTAAATAGTAGCTTTATCTAGTGTCATTTCTTAAGATTTATGAATAGTCTGGACCATGCCAACCTTAATGGTAATTGACGCGATGCTCCTTGGACCACAGGTATAATTGGTGCATGATGAGGATTACCATTATCAAAGAGACATCCGATACATAGTCAAAATCAACAACATACCTAGACAATACATAATACTGTGAATTGTTTCAAGTGCACCATTTACCAATCCTGCTTTAGGCCAAAGGCTAACTATGAGTGTAACCCTTGCACCTTGACATATAAGCAGAGATCGCTCAATATCATCATTGTTATCATTTGAGATTCTAAATCCATGGGGATCTCTGTCTGCTACACATACAAAAATGGGTCTATGCATTGTTTACAACATCTTCTTATTATGTGATTGGACTTTATCCTTCATATCATATAAATGGATTGATTCTTCAAAACCGTCTAATCCATTTGAAGTGGATGGAAGATTCATTCGAGCAGTTAAGAAATTATAATCTTCATCATGACTGTTCCCTTCTGTGATATGCATCAATACTTCTCTGAAACTTTGTTGTTGAGGATTAGTTCCAAATTGACGATAAGCTACATCTTAAACAACAAAGGTATGAAATGATTGCCAAACCATATAATATCTGGATTCTTGGATGCATAAGACACAACATCAAGCATAGGAGAAAGTTGACCCAAATCACCTATTAGTATAACTGTTTTTCCTCCAAAAACTTCATTATGATGTTATGGAAAAATTTCTCTTAGTCGTCTATTAATACTTTGTAATAATCTTCCTCTCACAAAACTCATTTCATCAATTATTATATATCTTACCTTTGATAGTTGATGTTGTATACTTATCTTTGTAGAAGAAGAGAGTTCTTTGTAGGCACCTATTCTAATGCTCAAGTTGGAATGAATGGTTGTTACATTAATGTTAAATGTCGTAGCTCTTGTGGATGCCATGACAAGTAAAGTATTATGTTTTTCATGGTAGTATTTCACGAAACCATTACAAAGCATGCCTATGAGAAATGACTTTCCAGTACCAGTTGTTCCTTAGATAATCATTCATAAAGGGGAAATAGCTTCATCCATTGACTGTGAAAACATCATGTGCCTTACAATTTTATTGTAGCATTTTTTTTTGCTTTGCACCTAGCTTATCAGAATCATAGGCACTACAATCATGATCAATAACAATCATGGAACCAGATGATTTATTGTTGGCAATAAAGCTTGTAGCGAACTTTGCAACATCCTCTCTCCAATACTATAACGTTCAGCCATGCATCTATCAACATCCCGTAGGCCAAGCATCTCTAATTCTATTCTTTGAAAATGGCCTATTAATAAGAGATGATGATTTAGGATTTCAAAATCATATTCCTCATGATCTAGCGCTTGGGAAGTTACATATACAAATCAATGAGGTAAGGGGTGTAGCTCATATGGTAGAGTGCTTACTTTGCATGTGAGAGGTAAAGGATCAATACCCTATGTCTCCAATTAATAATAACAAACCTTTATGCTTCATTTCCAGATAACATAAGGTAGTAGCCCTAGTTTTAAATTGATTAGATTTAAGATATTTATAAATCGCTTTATTTGGTGATTCTTGAGTGATTTCTAAAAACAAAACTCTAGACCTTTATGCTCCATTTCCAGAGAACATAAGGTCATAGTCTTAGTTTTAAATTAATAGGACTTAAGATATTGATTTGGTAACTCTTAGTGATTCCCAAAAACAATATTCTATATTATTATGAAGAAAATAGCTTAGTCTTAGTTTTAAATTGATTAAACTTAAGATATTTATTTGGCGAATCTTAGTGATTCTTAAAAACAATACTTTAGATTCTTAGGAAGAAAATGGCTTTCAATATCTTAGGATAGGATTCTAATATTGTTTATGTTAGTTTTAAATTGATCATACTTAACATACTTACAAAATCACTTAATGTTAATTTTAATTTTAGTAATATTAAAAAATGTTTGCAATTTAAAACATGGCTTTATAGGGTGATATTAAAAAATGTTTGCAATGCATATGGCTAAATTTGATCTATTGTTACTCTTGACAAAATTTTCTTTTGAAGAACCTTGTTTACAATTGAATGACCATGCTTAATAAGAAGCCCCACTATAGCCCACACCATTAAGGCAAAAACAAGAAGAAACTGTTGAACCCAACCTACAAAGTAGAAATCTCTAGAGGTGTTGTACTTTGGAAAGCTCAGTATGCTTTCATCATCAGAAATAGAAAATACCGTTAGTATTATTGAACCCAACAAAAGAAGATTCGAATGGCTATGATTAAATTATGTTTCAAGTTTAATGATTTGGAATCCATTGTAAGAAAATAATTGTATAGAAAACTAGATTGCACAAGTATATTTAAAGTACAGAATGCAAAAGCAAATGGCACAAGGAATTCACATGCATAAATAACCAGAAATGCAAGTAAATGGAACTAACCTCTAGCCATTGATGCCTCAAATTAAACTTGGTGTTTAGATTCTTCTTTCACACTGGTGCTCTACAATGATGGTGTATGCAACCTTTAAGCGTTTGTGAAAGGGACCAAAACTGCAATCCTACTATGATTTGTGGTACCTTTGTTCTCCCATCAAGAATGAATTAATACATCATGGAATCAATTACCATGAGAAAAATTTGAAAAATAAGAGACCCAAAACCCCATCTAGATGTGGATGTCATTCCAACGCCAATTCAAAAACATGTTATCTGTTATCGGATATGGAGGCCACATTATGGGATATGGAGGCCATGTTATGGGATATGGAGACCACCTTAATGCGAATGTAGAAATGAGAAAGCATGTTATCAACAACATGTAAACTTGTTGACATGGATTACAATATCACACTTGGTCTCCATATCAAATCCAAATTTAAAGAAGTAAATGCATGAATCATGGTGATAGTTCCTCTCACTATAAGTATCATCTTTCATGTATTACAATGTATTATCTTTCAAAACTTAATTCCTTATATGGTAACTTAACTTTATGAATAAACTTAATGTTTATTTTAGGTCCTACCATATGTGTATTTTCTCTAATAGCTATATATATGAGAAAATAGCACAACTAAATAAGAGTTTCATTAAGACTGTAAAATTGTACATACAACAAATTACATTATGGAATTAAGTTCCATCTAAACTACATGATTCTTAAATGGCTTTGGTGACATTCCTTTTGTCCAAGGGTCAACTATCATTAATTTAGTGCTTATATGTGTAATGATCATTTTTTTTATTAATGTGTTCCCTTATGGCTAAGTACTTTATGTCGATGTGTTTACTTTGAATGTCACTCTTATTATTCTTAGCCATAAAGACAACATCTGAATTGTCACAAAACATTCTTAATGGCCTAGATATAGAATTAACAATTCTAAGCCTTGTTATGAAACTCTTTAACCATACATCATGTGAAGTAGCGTCAAAACAAGAAACGAACTCTACCTTCATTGTGAAGTAGCAATCAAGGTTCTCTTTCCACTACTTCAAGATATAGCCCCTCTAGTGAGCATAAAAACATAACTAGATGTGGATTTCCATGAATCAACACAACCAACAATGTATGAATTAGAGTAGCTAGTCACCTCCAAGGAGTTAGTTCATTTATACATAAGCATGTAGTATTTTGTACCTTGAAGGTACCTCATCACTTTCTTTGTAGCTCTCTAGTGGTCAATATCTGGATTACTTTGATATCTATCCAACATTCCCATAGCGAATGCAATGTTAGGTCTTGTGTAGACCTAAGCAAACATAAGGCTTCCAACAACTAAAGCATACGAAATGTTGCTCATTTGACTCTTCTCTAAATCATTCCTAAGGCATTGGTTCAAATTGAACCTGTCACCCTTCATAATGGATGCTATACTTGGTGAAAAATCTTTCATCTATGATGAGTGGCGAGGTACCCCTACACTCAACCATACGAAACAAGCGTAGCATGCGTGATCTGGTCGAACTCCGTAGACGGACTAGTTGTGGTACCTAAACAGTTATCCTTAGGCCACAGTTCGCTGTCTTCCCACCTGGACTAGTATTGTATATTTGTCACGTATGGTTTAGTCTAGTGTGAGGTGTATCATACGTTCCTAATTCTAACGCTACTCCTGAAGGCAGTGGAAAATAATATTAACTAAGTTAAGCTAGGAGGAAAAGGATAAGAAAATCTAATCTAGCCTAAGTGCAACAAGCAACTGATTCCTTGATCAACCATACACATCTTGGACCTCGTGCACGACTATCACTGGGATTACCAAGCGTAGATCCTAGGTATGCCACTGGGTTACCAAGTAGTCACACGAAGATGCTCGTAATTAAGTCATGCTCATTCTACGTTATAATAATTAAATAAACAAAGTGACTGCTGCAATGATGAAGTAATCTCGATATTTATTGCCGGTCATGTGCATGTCCAAGTACATCACACTCGAATAAAGAATTCCGTACAATTACATTCACCACACTATGGGTAGACACGGGAAAATAAACTATCTCTAGAGTGGCCAAACTGCCAGAGCTTTGCTACTTCTAACTCCTATCTAATAACTGGGAAAGATGCCTCTTATTTATAAAAATTGTGGCACACTACGATATCGCATACACGATATTGCAGGGAAGACGCGATATCGCGGTTGCAATATCACGGCCGCTGCGATATCGCGGCTACTGATACAACAGGGTTGATATATCATGGCTACGATATCATAGCCAGCAAATTCATGACTCATCAATCTGAAACCTCTCTAAAAATTTATTGATATAGGTTTCCTGTGATAGTCCTAGAATACATCTAGATTTGTCCCTATGGATCTAAATGCCAATGACATAAGATGCCTTACCTAGATCCTTCATGTCAAAATTCTTAGAGAGAAAATGTTTCACCTCATATAGAAATCCACTATTATTGATTACAAGAAGGATATCATCCACATATAGAACAAGGAAACAAATTTTGCTCTCACTGACCTTCTGGTATATACATTGATCCATGATGTTTTCTTCAAAACCAAATGAAGTGATGATATCATGGAATTTTAAGTAAAATTGATGGGAGGCCTATTTCAATCCATATATGGATTTCTTGAGCTTGCATACCAGTTGCTCACCATCACTAGAGAAAAATCCTTTAGGTTGTTTCATATAAACCTCTTCCTATAGATCACCATTAAGGAATGCTATTTTCACATCCATTTGATGTAATTCAAGATCAAATTGGGCAACCAATGCCATGATAACATGAAGGGAGTCCTTCTTAGATATAGGAGAAAAAGTCTCCTTTTAATCTATTTCCTCTTTCTGAGTGAACCCTTTAGAGACAAGTCTGGCCTTATATCTTTCAATGTTGTCCAATGAGTCTTTCTTAGTCTTGAAGATCCATTTTCATCCAACGGCTTTAATACCATTAGGAAACTTGACAAGATCCGAGACTCCATTGTATGACATAGAGTTCATCTCATCTTTCATGGCATCATACCACAAGTTAGATTCCTTACAACTCATGGCTTGTGAAAACGTGTCAGGATCATTTTTGGCTCCTATGTTGTAGTTAGACTCCTATAGATACACCATATACTCACTAGGAATCATTGATGAACTTACTCTAGTAGATTTTCTTAATGTTGGTTCATCATTCTCTTGAGGATCATGATGTTCAATAGGCTATTCAATAGGTTCTAGTATCTATTGTTCAACTAGATCTACTACTTCTTGATCAGTAGTTTCTGGAACTTCAATGATTGGTTGTTGTTCATTATGCATTTGTGCTCCAGGCATATTATGCAAAATAATCAGTCTATCATTTGAAGTGATGGGCTGAGCATTTGTATGATCTATCTTAGGAACAATATTCCAAGATCTATTGCTCCCACTAATCAAGTCATTCTCAAGAAATTTACCATTCCTTGATTTTACAAACCTAGTAGTATGTGATGCCAAATAAAATCTGTATCCCTTAGACCATTAAATATATCCAATGAAACACCCACTTATGGTCCATGGATCTAGCTTCTTTTCTTGTGGATTATAGACTCTTACTTTAGATGGGCATCCCCAAACGTGTATATGTTGCAAACTTGGTTTCCAACCTTTCCATAATTCAAATGGTGTCTTTGAGATAGCCTTGGTTGGAACTTAGTTTAATATATGCACTACTATCTTGAGACCTTCAGTCCACAAGGACTTAGGAAGCTTGGAGCTACTAAGCATACTTTGCACCATGTTCAATAATGTTTGGTTTCTTCTTTTTACCACACCATTCTAGTTTGGAGAACTAGGCATAGTGTACTAGGCAACAATTCCATGCTCTTGAAGAAACTTAACAAATGGACTAGGTGCTTATCCATCATCAATATATCTACCATAGTATTCACCACCTCTATCAGATCTTACTAACTTTATTTGCTTATCACATTGTTTCTCTACTTCAACCTTAAACACCTTAAAGGCATCTAAAGCTTTGCTCTTATTATGAAGCAGGTAGAGATACATATATTGTGAGTAATAAAGGTAATGAAATGCTTTTTGATCACATGCATCCATATCTAGACTACAAATATTTATATGTATGATCTCTAATATGTTTGAACTCCTCTTGGCATATTTCTTTGATAAATTGGTCTGCTTTCCCTTTATATAGTCCACACAAGTGTCAAAGTTAGTAAAATCTATAGTACTAAATACTCCATCATTTACTAATCTATTTATTCTCTCAATAGAGATATGTCCTAATCTACGATGCCACAACATAGAGGATTCATCATTCATAACACATCTCTTAATGCTAGCATGAACATGCATAGAAGTATAAGAAGTTTCATTTTGTAAATTAATTTTGAAAAGACCATCTATCAATGTACCACTTCCAATAAGTTCATATCTATAATATAAACTGAATATTATGTCTGAAAAATTAAAGGAAAATCCCAATGATACAAGCCTTGAAAAAAAAATTAAATTCCTTGAAAAAATTGGACTATAAAATGTCTTTTCCAATTCTAAAATAAAACCATTGCTAAAAACTAATTTTCATGTTTTAATTGCCTCCACATGTGAGCACATTTTATTTCTTGAATAGATGCATGACTCACTTTCCACTAGTTTCCTTAGGTTTATCACCCCTTGCAAGGAATTGGTAACATGGATTGTAGAACTAGAATCAATCCACCATGTGTCATGGCCAAAATCAACCATATTATATTTAAAACAAATAAGTAAGAGTCGAGTAGCTTTCTTTTCAAGACATTTTTGATATTTAGAATAATCCTTCTTTATGTGCCCTTTCTTTTTGTAGAAAAAACATCTAGATTCCTTCATAATATTAGCTTGTGCAGGCAATTTGACCTTCCACTTGCCTTTGGCTTGTTCTTTATTCTTTCCTTTTGTAGCCAGATACACACTCTCTATCGCTTTCATAACAAGTCTTCCCTCTTCTTGGACACACATGATCATTAGTTCATTGATTGACCATTTGTCCTTATGTGTGTTATACAAAATCTTAAAGGGTTCGTACTATGGTGGGAGCATGTTTAAGATATAGTGCATAAGGAAAGATTCTAACATCCCAACCTCAAGTGTTTTGAGTTGAGCCGCTATATCCCTCATTTTCATGATGTGCTCATGCACACCATGAATTTCAGTGAGCTTCATGGATGAGAAATTCATTATCAAGGTGCTAGCCAATGCCTTGTTTGATGACTCAAATTGTTCATCAATGGCCTTTAACAAAGCACACACACTGTCATACTATTTTAGTGGACCACACATACGAACCGAGATCTTGGTTTTTATGAACATGACATAGAGGCAATTAGATTGCTTCCATTTTTCATAATTACCAATATCATCTGGATGGTTGATTACTATAACGATAGGTGGTTCATCCTTATAGATAGCATAATCAATGCCCATCCAACCTAAATGAAGAAGAATTCTTTCCTTCCATACCTCATAATTATTACCCTTTAATTTAGGAATGTTACATTTAAAATCAGAGTAGCTTACAGGTTGTACAATTACATAATTAAACATGCTTATGTCACTAAATTTGAGGTTAAAATACCATAAGACATGTTTGCCAATGTAAATCATGAAAAATATGAATCAAATGACATAAAATTACCTATGGGATAAATTTTAATTCAAATAGATTCATATATCCTTATGATGAAACAATTAAATTATATTCCTTTTCTTAATCCCTATGGGCAAGTTAAGAAAACTAATTTAACATATCATCCTAATTAATCATATTAAATACAATAAGAATTCCTGTGGGATAAAATTTATCATATTTAATATCATTAATCACAATTTTTAATGTTGTGTACCATATGTGGACCTTCTCAACTAAGGAGAGGCCTTGGATGATGATGTTGATATCTTATTTTGTGATGAAGGTGGCTTGGTGCTAGGTCCCACTTCATCTACATGGGAGGAGCTTCTCTTCTCTACATACTCCCCAAGGTTTGTCTTGCCTTTAAGCAAAGGCATCTTCGGAATAGGGATGCCTCTCTAATGAATTAGTAGATTGATGAGGTAAGGATACCTGACAAGCTAGGCAAAGTTTGGTGTTGGGTTACCATAATACTTATCTTTGTTGTACAGATTTCACCTTGTTTGTAACTGACTCACGATTTGTATCCATGGAGAAATGGTTCAAAGTAAAAAAAATATCAACAAGATGAATAACAATTAGAGTTGAGTTCAATTGAAAATGCCACACTTATGACTGTCACTCATAAGTAAAATTAACCAAGCTTCACCTTTACTTTTAACATTAAGTTCAAAGATGAAAATAGCTAATTAAACCAAATTGAAGTTATAAAAATTTATCATAAATATAGAAGATTACAAAGGAGGTGTCAAAAAGCAACAACTCACAACCTTCATATATCAATGATTGTTGATTGTCACAAAGCATCAATAGTCCTCCTTAAAAGTATTAATACAAAAGAGGATTCAATTTGGTGTGGGTTCACTCTTGAGTCCTCATATTTCCCAATAAATAGTTTGAGACTTTTATTTATACTTAAAAGGAATTTACAATTATCTATAAAAATAACTATTTTTAGTATTGATTGTCATTTCAAATCTTCATCAAAGTGGATTGTTGATTTTGTTATCCTCGATTGTCAATACGAATCATCCCTTTCTATACAAATTAATATCTTAAATTCTTTTCAAGTCTTTCTCTACTGAAACTCATGCTATCGATCTATATCACCACCTCCATGTGAATCCATATAATCGATATTAATCTTCATTACTACTGCGATTTCCTATGATATAGAAGCTTAGAAAGAAATTAGTACTTATCAATTTAAATTACTAGAATCAATTATCTTTGATATATAAAAATAGTAAAAAAAATGAAAATGTTAGTTTATAATGTTAAAATATGAAGCAATTTAGGGTTTAACATAGTTGCCAACTAGCCTTTGGCTAGTGCCTTGCGACAAAGGCAAAATCAATAAAAGTAAAAAGAAAAACATTAATATACATGCTCAACTAAAAATAGAATTATGCTTATGATATTACTAAATATCTTATTAGCCATAAAAAATTTAATACATATAAACTTGTATATATTCAACAAAAAAAAGAACACACATACTAATTATCCAGTATCAATATAATAATATAAAATTAAACTTCTCCACCATCCATAATGTTTACACAAGCATGAGTTAACAAAATTAAATTAAATTTGAGGATTGCATTAAGCCTTGGAGCCTACTTCCACTTTCATATCTTCCTCAAAATGAGAAGGTTCTACCCCTTCATCATCATCATGGATCTAAGGGTGGACATGTTTTCCAATGTTCGCCACCATTTTTTTCATGGTGGTGATGGTTCACCTAACCTTCTGAAGCACTATGAGGATCTCCCTCTATATGGATTGAAGCTTTTATAGCTAGGATTGAACTTCATCCCCAAATCCATGGAATTCACTAGCCTCTGGCACCAATGAAGAACTGGGATTCTTTTATGAATAGGCCAAACTTCATGTAAATTTTCAAAGGGCAAAGGTGTCCTTGAGAATGGAGAGGTGCACCTTTATTCCCATCTGTACCTAAGGGACTTCACACTTACAAAGGATTGATGAAATAAGGAATGGAAAACATAATTTTAAGGCATCATTTTTGTAATGATAAATGAGATACCTAATTGGGAGGTAAGGAAAATTTGCTTCCTCTGTGTACTTCAATGCCTTGATACCATGGAGTATAGGGCTAAGCACATAGGTGATGTGAGTGGAAGGAAGAATGTTGATGATGATAATCCTTGCCATTACCTAATGTCCAATCCAGAGGTTCATGAAATACAAACCTTGTGCCTAAAGCCTACTATTATTGGTCTCTTCAATAAATTAGTAGAAGAGATCATACTTCTCCTCTGTGCCCATCTTTGGCTTAAAAATGTCTTCCCCCCAAGTTGGTAGTCCAAACCACTCTTGCAACTTGACCATCATGACCTTCACCCTTGCCTTCCAAATGGAATATACTAAGTAATGTTCTAGAGGGTTGACCTTTATTAGATGGGCTTCATGATGTAGTTGGATTCATGATGCCACAAAGCCATCTTTAGCCATTCATTCCTTGGCACCTACAAAATAACTAAAATATTTAACAAAAAAAAATTATCGATAGTGTCCTTACTAAATCCCATATGCACTTGTACCTACTGTTTGGCGCTAGTGGATTTAGCCATTTTATAATGGATAGCTGCGCTAATGACAAAATAATTAAAAGAAACAATATTACATCACTTTCATGATTTGGGAGAAACCCCAAAAACAATGGTAATTCTTCTTGCTAGTTCATCGTGAAGGGAAGAGTGGGGGTTCATGTGGCAACCAGACACCACTAATAGTTGTGGTCCCTCCTAGATGGGTGCTATGATAGAGATTCAAGGTAAAATTGAGGTCCTACTCTTTGAAGGCTAGAGTCCTAAATTGCACTACCCATGTACCAAATAAAATGTATAATGTTTCTGGTTGTGGTGGTGGCTTTTATATTGCAAAGCTGCCACCTTACTCATGAACCTATTTTTTTTTGAATTTTAACAATGTTGATACTTATTGCAAGTTTGAAAGGAACCAAAGCATTTTAGGTTGAACTTTATGGACCCATCGATATGGATTGATATATAACAAATTCATGTTATGAACATATCAATTATTATTGTGATTGCATTGATAATACTCGAGGAGCTTGGAAAAATATCAGACATATTGATCTTAGTTGATCTAGGCTATATGAATTGAAATGTCTAATAAACATATCAATTTGTATCGAAGCTACGTTGTTTAGATGCAATATTTCAGCCAAAATTTAATCATGTTTGAGCTAGATCAAACTAATCAATATAGGTTGATATATCCATATCAATTTAGATCAGTTAAATCAAAATTTGTATTGAAAATCTAAGTTTCATATCAATCATATCAAACTATATCACTAGAATCTACATACCTCAATTTATCTTATAGTGAGAAATCAGCCCCTTGGTCCTCTTCAATAAAACTCATTCCCATGTTTTTTAGGCTTCTATAGATGTTGATATTTTGATATCCTTTTATAGTGTGACCTATGCTATTTTCTCTAAGTTGAGACAAGTGATATTAATTGATATTATGATGATTTATTTCTAGATAATGTACATATTTTTATTCCTCTATTTATTATAATTTCTTATTAATTGGGTAGGAGACCACATATAACTTAGTTTGAAGGCCCTTCCTAGGATTAATTGGGCTTAACATCATGTCACAAGGTTTGCTTCATTAGGTGCAAGAATGGCTTATAAAATCAAGGTCTTAACCTTTCCTATGATTTAAGGATTCGAGATGCATTTTTTGCTTCTAACTCATTCCCTAACTTGCTCTTGGATTAGCTTATATGTTGGTTATACCCTACTATCCTATCCTTTATTAATTGGGTATCCTCCACCCCTTCCCTTGCATCCCCCCCCACCAATTAAACTAGGGTATGTATCATACCTAGGTTAAATAGAAAAAAGAAGTTATTAAAAAGTAAGAATGGCCAAAGGATATACCAAAAGCAAAAAGTACCATGGATTTTATATATTCACAATTATGGATAGTGGATTAAAGTCCTTGGGTCAAACAAGTGTTAGTATCCATCATTGGTCACCATAGTAGGGATCTCGACCACTAACACCTATGGAAGGCATGATGGAAAACACATGGATGTCCCTTGCACAAAAGGTACCACCAGGCATAATAGATGACCATGAAAAGGAAAAATGAAAGGAGAAGAAAAAAGAAAGAATAAAAAAAGAGGAACAACAAACAAAAAGAAAATATGATGAAATAAGGAACAAAATCAACCAAGTACGGAGGATAGTAGTAAATTAAGGGAAGTAGTAAATTACCAAAGTAAATAGGAAAAAAATGAAGGGAAGTAGTAAATTACCAAAGTAAAATAAGTCAACCCATCAAACCAATGCCATATCCTAGCCAAACAAAAGAAACATGAGAACATTAGTACATAAAAAGAAGATTATCCATCATAAAATGCTTTGCATACAGAAGGAGGTTTCTTGTAGAATGTGAATAAATATGAGCCTTGAGCATTGCTCCAACTATAAGGTTCTTGTGGAAGTGCGGCCTTGCTCATGAGTGAAGGTGCTTGTGGTACCTTATTTAAAAAGAAAGATTTGGATGTTTTTTTAAAACTAAATTGAAAATTATAAGGCCTGATTTAATCATGAGGTTCTTGTGGGGAAAAATAGATATATAATGGTGCCTCTTATAATAATTGATGACATTTCTCATGCTAGAATGCTTTGATGGCTATTCCAAACATGACATACCCTATTCTCCATATTAACATCTTGAAAAGGTTATTACTAGGACCAGTCATGAATGCTGAATATTCCACTTGGTGATTATCCCAATGGTTCATGAAAGTAGAATAAAATAAAATGTTATAAAAAAAATAATAATTGATTGTAAGGCTCATCCTTAGATGGATTTTGGGTTTAAATCTGCTAAACTCAAGGTAGCAGGAGTTGTCCTTCTCCTTTGCATTCCAAACATGATGCTACTAAATTCTTTAGAGTAACAACTAACAATAGAAAATTCTCTTGTCCTCTAAATTTTTCAAGGTAAAATTTGTAGACTAAATTATTTTATTATAATATTACATAAGGGTCTTTCTGAAGGTTACTATCCAAAGCTAGGACTTCTAATGGATTTTTGTCATTGGTTATATCATCGTTGGGATAGGTTGGGTTGCTTAGCTCTATTAATTCATCTTCTCCAGGTTCCTTAATGTGATGTTAGTAATACATTTTAAGTTTGTGTCCATTGACTAAGAATGTAGTTTAGGAATCATCAATAGGTGAAATTAAAACATTGCCATTAGCATGGGGTTGCACAACTAGATATGAGTCTTTCCATCTAGTTGTTAATTTACCTAGAAATTTATGTAATTGCATATTATACAAAAGAAATTTATCACCTATGGAAAAGTCTTTCTTGAAAATTTTCTTATCATGTAAGTTCTTCATTTTTGTTTTTATAATTTTTTGCTTGTTAAGAGCATTAAGTCATATTTCATCAAGTTCATTTATTTGAGTCATTCTTGACATGGTTTATTTTGTCATTGAAATTAAATTGTTGTGCTAATCATAGAGATTGACATTTAATTTCTACTAGCAATAAAAATTGTTTACGATAAGCCAATTGATAAGGTGAATATCCTAAACTTGATTTATATGTAATTCTATAATCCCAAAGTGCATCGTCTAATTTTTTTAGTAGTATTTCTTTTTATTATATACCATTTTTAATAAAGATATTTAATATTATTCTATTAGCATTTTCAGCTTGACCATTTGCTTGAGGATGATAGGTAGTAGCTATCTTATGTTGGATTCCATAAGACTTAAGGAATTTCTTCATTATTCTATTTACAAAATGAGTACCTAGATCACTAATGATTTCTTGTGGACTTCCAAACTATGTTAAAATATTTTCTCTAAGAGAAGCTATGACTACCTTAACATCATTAGTTGGGGTGGCTTTTTCTTCTACCCATTTAGTGATATAGTCCATGCAAACCAAAATGTATTGACATCCACTGGATGGTGGAAATGGTCCTAAAAAATCTATTCCCCATACATTAAATGGTTTATTTATTAAAATTTGATTCAAGGGAATTTCTTGCCTTTTAGTTATGGCCCTCGTATGTTGACATTTATCACATTCTTGAACATACTTATTAGCATCTTTAAAAATTGAGGGCCAATAAAATCCACTTTGCAAAATTTTTACAGTAGTGCAACTATTGTCAAAATGGCCATCTCCAAGATCATCATAGCACATATGTAGGATTTCTTGTTGCTCATCCTTAGCTATACATCTTCTTGTTAGATTATCTTTACATATTCTATAAAGGTACAAACTATTCTAAATATAGTTAGAGATGGTTCGTACGAATGATTTCTTTTCCTCCTTTCTTTATTGGGTTGGGGTTTTCATAGTGGCTAGATAGTTTGCTATATTAGCAAACCATGGGTCCTTCTTTATGGAAAAGATTTGTTCATTAGGAAATTCATTATGAAAGACCCCTTGTGTTCTATTTTCTTCTATTATTTCTAGGCTAGAAAGATTATTAGCCACTAATTTCTCTAAACCTCTCTTATTTAATATGTCAAGACCAAATTCTTGGAGTAATAGGCACTATCTCATTGTTCTTGCATTTTATATTTTTTGGTAGTTAAAAACTTAATGGCTAAATGGTCAGTATAAACTCTAGTTTTATATCCTATTAAATAATGTCTAAATTTATCCAAAGCATATACGATAGCTAATAGTTCTTTTTCAGTAGTTGTATAATGTATTTGGACCTGGTTTAGACTTTTAGACACATAATAAATAACTCGTGGCTTATTATTGATATATTGCCCTAGAATTACCCCTATTGCAGTATTACTAGCATCATACATTATCAAAAGGGAAATCCCAATTAAGTGCATTTAACATAGGGATGGTAGTTACATGTTTTTTTAATTCTAAGAATGCTTCTTGAAAACTATTAGTCGATACAAAAGGAACATTTTTTTCTAGGAGTATATACAAAGGTTTACCAATTTTTGAAAAATCTTTGATAAATTGCCCATAATATCCAACATGTCCTAGAAAAGATCAAAGAGTTTTTAAATTAGTTGAATTTGGAAGTGTAGATATTACTCTTACTTTTTATTTGTCTATCCTTATCTCGTCCTTAGAAATAACATGTCCTAATACTATGCCACCTGTAACCATTGAATGATTCTTTTTCCAACTTAATTTTAAATTTCTTATCTATACATCTATTCAAAAAACATTCTAAATGTTGTAATGTTTCATCAAAAGTATCTCCATAGACCAAAAAATCATCCACAAATACTTCAACATAATCTTATAACATATCAAAGAATACTAATTTCATAGCTCTTTGCAAGGTAGCGGGTGCATTATAGAGACCAAAAGGCATCCATTGGTAAGCAAAAGTTCCATATGGGCATGCAAAATTTGTTTTATGTTGATCTTCAGGGGCAATGACTACTTGATTATAACAACTAAATCCACCAAAAATAATAATAATACTCATGCCCTTCGATTTTTTCTAAAATTTGATCTATATAAGGTAAAGGAAAATTTTCTTTCTTTGTGTTTTGGTTTAGTTTCCTATAATCCACACAAACTCTCCACTTTTCACTCTTTTTTGGAACTACTGTAATAAGACTTATCAATTTGCTATATGTTATTGGATAAATAATCCCTTCTTTTCAAAGTTTTGGAAATTCATCTTTAACAATTTTTTTAAAGCTGGATTAATTCATCTAGGGGGAATTCTTAGTATTTTTATGTTGTATTCTACATAGATATGATATTGGTAGATTTTGGTTGAGATTCCTTGATGAAGGTCCTCATAACTCCATGCAAATACCTTAGACCTTCTATGTAAGACTTCTAATAACTTTGCTTCTTACTCATAGGTTAGTTGGGAATTTATTATTAATTATTTATTATGATCTAGAAAATATAGTTAAGGGTACTAGATAATTTCCTAAGATCCAAGGAATCATTATTTGAAGGTTGAATTGTTTCCCCAATATTCCTTGATCCTAAACTCAAAATCCTGTGAAGGAAATCTTGTTACTCTTTTATGGAGGGATCTAAAGGTCCTTCCTTAAAATTATTTAGTACCAATATTTCCCTATCTCATGACATTGCTGAAGTGGGTATTGTGTAGAGCATTCTTGCTTCTTTCAAATCTTTGTTTAATCACTCCTCTTTTTCCTTATTGTATATATTAAGCATGAATGTAAGATTACCAAAAGATAAGTAAATTTGTCATATCTATTGTTTATTACCATATCAGCTATGGTTAATTAAGGTTTACCTAGTATGATGGAAAAGTAATCTAGATCTTTCACTTCCAAAATTACAAAATCAATTGGGTATTTTTCTCTTTCCACCTCTATTATCAAATCTTCTACTATTCTTATGGATTTTACATCAGAACCATTAACCAAAGATATCATCATATCTACACTTTTTATATCCTCAAAATCGACTGATCTAGTCATTTCTAATGGCATGATATTAATACTAGCTCCTAAATCCAAGAGGGAATTCCTATAATTTGTCCATTTACTTTAATTGGTATGGTAGGAACTCCTAGATCTTAATATTTTGGGAATCCCTAACTTTTTATAAGTTAAGAAAGATTATCAAATAAATAAACTTATTTAGGAATCTTTCCTTTTCTTCTCCTAGTGCACAATTCCCTTAAGTACTTAGCATAGAGAGTTGTGTCTTTTACCACTTGTTTTCTAAGGGAATATGCAAATATAATACACTAAAAAGTTTTTCAATATGGGCTTTAGTTGTAAAGTCCTCTTGCAATTACTTAGGAAAAGGAGGTAAAATTGTTTGTCTAGGGAGCATTGGTTGTTCTTTTTCTCTAATTGGTTGATCTTTTTCTTCCTCAATTACTACTTGTGGTTTAACTTCTTCTTGTGTTCCTATTTCTTAAAATCTAATCTTCTTTTGGAATTTAGGCTCAACCATTTTTCCACTTCTAGTAGTGATAGAATGAAATTGTTCTTTTTTCCTTCCTTTGAGATGTTGGATTTGGTTTAGGTTGGGATGGTAATTCATTCTTCATTAGGTCCTAAAATCTTCTTCTTGTTTCACTCATGAACTTTCTACTTTCTTCAATGTAGGAAGTAAGACTTTGGGTAAGTTTATTCAGATGTTCATTAGTTGGAGTCTTAAATGGTTTGAAGTTATTTTGAGGATATTTTTGTTGGTAAGGCAGTCTTTGTGAAAAGCTCATTGTTGGTTGGCTTTTATATTGTTGAAAAGCCTTCATTGATTCTTATGCTTCCTCATGACAATATAATAAGGCTAGACAAGTGATGTAGTCATGTTGTGAATGACCACAAATACTACATGCTTCACTTTGTACCACATGAGCTTGTTTCTTAATCAACCGTGTCAACTCATCTACTTTTTTATTTAATTTCTTAGTTTTTTGGGTCATGCCTTGCATAATGGTGGGTTTTGACCATCTCTTTCTTTGGTCTAATAATGAATCTATAATCCTATAGCCATCTTATGGTGTTACATGCAAAATATTTCAACCACAAACAAAGTCAACATTTTTCCTACAATATGGTAACAAGTCTTTGACAAAGATTTAGATAAGTTGATGGGCTAGAAATCCATGATTTGGATTTTTTCAAACATAACCCTTTAAACGTATTGAAAGTAATCTCATAATATTCATCTTCATGTTGCATAAAGCTCATTAATTAGTTCCTTAATGAACACAAACTATTATTAGAGAGAAATCTTTGGAGAAAAGCTTTCTTGAATTCATCCCATGAAGTAATTTTTGTCCTAAGGGTTTGTAGCCAAAAATTAGCTTTATCCTTTAAGGCTGATTTGAAAGCAATTATTTTAGTTGTATCACCACTTTGGGGTGCTAACATTGCTAGTGTGGTTTCAAATTCTCTGATGTGTGTAACTAGATCCTCATCATTTGTTCTTTTAAAGATAGGTAATAAATGAATGTTTTTAACCTCTACATCTCTTCCTTGTGGAAAAAATAATGGTCCTTGAGGTATAATTTGTGTTCTTTGATTCAATAAATCCCCAGGAGTTTGTCCTTCATAGGCCTTCCTAGCTAGAATATTAGAAGTTAGATTGCCAAAGGAAAGAGGAATTGAACCAAGAGGAAATGGAGGAGGTATATACTATGAAGATGATCCCATTATGAAAGTAGTGGTTGCTGTTGGGGTTACAATAGGACCTAGTATAGAAATAGAGGCTGGTGGTGAAATTGGAGTTTGTAAATTTAAAGTATTCATAGGTTAGGTAGTTACATTAGTTAATATTTTGGTAATATCTAAATTTTCTGATCTTTTCCCCATAGTTAAACTCATATTTTGTAATGTAGAGATTGAAATGTTAAATAGAGGATTAAAAGTTGTGGAAAAATCTATTGAGATATTTTTCTCTTTAAGGGGGAAAGAGTGATTAAGATTTGGTTGTATTTGCTCCTCTTGATTTTTTTTAATTGAGATTTCATATATTTGTAAAGGCTGAAAGTATTCTAAGAGGGTTAAATTCATGTTGGTTTCCTTGGTTTCTTAACAATCACATTCTTCTTTAGCACATTCATGGCGTACTAGTCCTAAAACTCTACAAATTGATTTAATTAATCCTGCTATTGGTGCCTTAATTAAAAATTTCTTAATCATTTTTGTAGGTTGGGTAACAAGAGTAATTGATTCTTAGGATTATTTCTTATTTTTAATTTCTCAATATAAGAAAAAAAATTGAAAGAAACCATTTCTATATCTACTTAATAAAATAAAATAGAATAGAAAAAAATTAAAATGTACCTAAAAAAATATTACATTTATAGAATGAATTTGACATGCATAGAACCCTTGATGTCTATTAACTCTACTAGCCTCCTCGGAAATGGCTAACTCTTTCAACCTTTCTGGCAATGATGCCAAATTGATGAGCTAGGCAAAGTTTGGTGCTAGGTTACCATAATAGTTATCTTCATTGTAGAGTTCTCACTTCATTTTTGATTAACCTACAAGTTGTATTTATGAAGGAATGGTTCAAATTCAAAAAGATCATGAAGAAAAATAATAATTAGAGTTGAGTTCAATTGAAAATGCCACTCTTATGACTATCACTCATAAGTAAAATCAACTAAGCTTCACCTTAACTTCTAACATTAAGTTCAAAGATGAACATAGCTGATTAAATGAAATTGAAGTTATATAAAATTTTCATAAATATAGAAGATTACAAAGGAGATGTCACCTAATTCATGACCCTGCTATGGTATCTCCACAATGCAAAAATTTCATAGCCTTCATACATTAATGGTTGTTGATTTTCACAAAGCATAAACAATCTTCCTTAAAAGTATTAATCCAAAAGAGGATTAAATGTGGTGTGGGTTCTCTCTTGAGTCCTCATCTCCCCCAATACATAGTTTGAGACTCTTATCTATACTTAAAAGGAATTTATAATTATGTATAAATATAAGTATTCTCAAAGTCAATTGTCATCGAAGAATTCAATGACAATCGTTTCAAATCTTCATTGAAGTGGATCATCGATTCTGTTGTCCTTGATCATCAGTAGGAATCGTCCCTTTTTGTACAAATCTATATCTTGAATTCTTTTCAAGTCTCTCTCCATCAAAACTCATGCTATTGATCTATATCATTGCCTACATGTGAATCGATATAATTGATATTGATCTTCATCACTACCATGATTTCCTGTTGATGAGTGGCAAGGCACCCCTATTCTCAACCATACAAATATGAGTGTGTACATGCGATCCAGCCAAACTCCATAGATGGACTAGTTGTAGCACCTAGATAGTTATAAATTGATTGTAGTTTTCTATCTTCCCACTTGGACTAGTAGGTGCTTTGTCACGTATGATTTAGTCCAAAGTGAGGTCTATGATGTGGTCCCTACTACTATGCTACTCCTAACGACAATAAGAGATAACTTAATTAAGCTAATGGGCAATAGGAAATAAGATCTAAGATAACCTAAGTGTGATGAGAATTTTTCCTTAATCATCCACATGCATCTTGGACTTCATGTACTACTTCTATGATTATCAAGCACACATCACTCAAAGCATGACTTGATACGCTACTGGGTTACCACATAGTTACACTTAAATGTTCATGATTAAAGTGTATTCATTTTGCGTTAACAACAAGAATAGTAAATGACAATAAAATAAATATTAACAAAGAAAACAATAATAAATAATAAATAATTAAAACAAATTAAAAGCTAAGTGAATGCTGCAATGATGGAGTAATCTCGATCTTTATTGCCCATTGTGTGCATGTCCAAGTACATCACACTTGAACAAAGCTTCCATACAATTACAAGCATCACACTATGGGCATGCACTTGGAAAGAACACTAAAACTGACTATAAAAACTAAAAACTAAAAATTGACTAAAGACTGACTAAATGAGCTCTCTCTCTTTAATGATCTCGTTGTGTGTCTGAGTGCTATATTTATAGGCTAACATAGGAATCATGATATCATGTATATGATATCATATCTAGGCTATGAAATCATGTACTTGATGTCTTGTACTCAATATCGGGACCTAGAAAATTACAATTCATCATACCCCCATAACTGAATAAAAACTCATCCTCAAGTCAAAAAAAATGAGGAGCAAGTTCATTTGAGTACAAACGGTGGATAGGTATGAAATTATTGAACGACCATGGACTATTTCATGCTATAGTGTGGGACTAGACAAAACAAAATCTAGACACCAATACAAAATACAAAATTTGCAGAACTCATGTGGTTCCTGGTGGTGGTGGCTTCTCCATGGGTGCCTTTCCTTTATTATGTGCTCTAAGCTTATGAAATGGATACCTTTGAAGAAACTCCTAAAGTTTTTCCTCCTCTGTTCGAGGATTATGAGCCATCCATGCTGATGTTCCAATGTTTGATAGAGTCAGCACTTCCCACAGACGTGACAGTTGTAGGAACATTTGATTGGCCTTTACATACCATGCTGCAAATAGCTATCGTTCCTCCTCATAGGCTTTGGCTTTATCTTTGAGTTCCTAATAATCTATAAGCTATCGAGCCAAATTTGTTGCCACGTCTTTCTGACCCTTGTAGCTAGCCTTTACCACCTCTAATTTAGAGTTTTCCACCTGTAATCTTTGCAATGTCTGCTTGTGTTCTGCAAAATATGTCCTATATTTAGCATAGATGGTAGCTACTTTCTTCTTAAGCTTATTTTTTAGGTGCCTTGCTATTAACATGGCCAAGTTGGCATACCATAGATTTTCCAACTCCATGTACTTTGTTAAGTCCTTAATCTACAGGTCTTGACTTTTCAATTTTTCTTGATGGGCAAAGGCATAAGTATCCAGTATGGCTCGCCAATTAGTGTGTTGAGCACTGAAAGAATTAATGTGGGCCTTAGCCATATGGATCTCCTTTTCAATGATTTCCTTGTACATTCCCACCTAGTCATGGAAGTGTTCTTTTAACTTCTTGTGCCTTTTGTCCTTATTTTTCCATGCACTTATTTCTATAGCTATTTTTTGTCTGATGGCATGGGCCTCCTCCATGAAGAGGGTTCTATTCTCCCTAGCCAAGAAATTCATGTCTTGGTTGACTCAAACTAGTTGTTCTCACATTTTTTGGAAACTTTCTTCAAGAACGTTCTTCTATTTCTCAATTGTGGCCAACCAAAGATTTTCAGCAGTAAGTAATTTATTTTCCTCTTGTAAGGCCTTGAGAGATTTAACATGTGCATATGTTTGAGCTTGTGCCTTTTAAGAATCCCAATTGGTCTATTCCTTTTCCCTTGCCACCCTTTTATTTTCTTCCAATAATTTATTCAATTACTTAGTTTTGAAAATGTCTAAGTGGTTAACTGTGATAAATTGGGAAGGATCCTATCATTTAGCTTGTAAGGTGACAAGCCTTTCTTGCAATCTTTGCAACTCTCCTTCCATGTGCTTAGCCCTAACTTCAGCCATGACCAATTTTCCTTTGGTGGAAATGAGATTCGATTGTTCTACAATGACATCTTTGGAAATGTCAAACAAGGACGTCATAACTTGTCTTGTTTGTAGCAAGTGATCCAAATCATCCTCATGTTCTGTAGGAATCATTGAGGAACCAGCTAAAGCTTGAGCATTACGTGCTCCTGTGAAATTTTCTAGTGGAACAATAGGGATGTTAAATGACTCTTTGATGTGATCTACAACCACCTCTACTATGCTTGCCACATCCTGGTTCTACATGACTACCACTATGGCTCCTTCACTAGTTTCCAACCTAACTTGGAAAGATGCGACATTCCCAAAGATTTGCTGAGACCACTAGGACTCTCCTCCCGAAATCAATGAAATATGTCCACTTGTACGGTTGGTTGAAATAGTGGGTTGTACGACATCATCAATGACCCTGAATAAGTTTTCAGCATCACGGCTTCCCCAATTGACTATCCAGGTGATTTTTCAAAGATGACTAATAGATGGCTGATAGTCTTATTGTAGTGGTGGTGATTGCTGGACTTGCTAGCTTATGGGCTATGTTCTAGGCCCCACTTCCTGTTGTTGGTTGGGTTCTGGCATTTAAGGCATAGTGGGCACAACCATTTACTCTTCCTCTTGTTCTAACTACTTACCATTGTCTTTTCTAGGCAACAATGATTTGAGCAATTTAGCATATGAAGCATTTTTGGCTTTTCTAGGAACATCATTTGTGTAGCCTAAGATCCCGACACATCTACATGTCTTCTTGATAAGACAAGGGAAAGGAAAAGCCAGCTTCCCTATCTTCCTTTCTTCAAATCACCTTAATATCTCCGCCAAATATAAATTGGGGTAGATTCACATTAAATTTTTCCATCAAAATCACACTGCCCTATGCTGGATAAGTAGATAGTCTATTTAAACCTTTGGTGGGGAAAAGGTGATAAGTGTTGATCTTAAAGTAGATCCTCTCTTCTAGGGTTAATTCACTGCAAAATTTATTATCCTTTTCATAGGCCCATTTCAACCATAATTTCCTTGCATCTGCATCTAAGTGAGTGAACAAATGAGCAACTTTTGGTCCCTTGTTTGGAAGATTTAAGACCTCTACAATGGCCTTTGTAGAAAAATCAATAGAGACACCACCTACATTGGAAACTATGCCTTCCTCCTTGCCATGCTAGAATTGATATGTTTCATCCAAATACCAATCACCACTCTCTAAGAGGATGGGACATAGTGGAGATGCCTTCAGTTGAGTCTTCATTGGTTTAGAGGCGAACTCAGTGAAAGGCCCAAAATTGAGCTCCACTATCAACTACAAAGGTGGGCTTCTCCCAAATGGCTTGGAGACATTCAGGGGACAGCGTAAGGCATTGCCCTAGTTTTGGGGCTCTAACTTCATCACCTTTTACATGGCTAGATTGCATTGTTGTAGGGGTTTCTTGATGAATGTTGAATGAGTGGGCCTTCTACTCTACATGTTCTACTTGAGGTTCTTGGCCTCTACCTCCTCTAGGGCATTTAGTTGCACCTTGAGAAGCTTCTTCCTTCAGTCCTCTTTTAGGGGTCATCTATAATCACACCAAGATCAATTGTTAGTAAGTTTATTTAAAGAGATTTAGTTATCACATACCTTACTCATTGTCGTTGATAAATGTTTAATTCTTTGCTTAATGTGATTCTAGAGTTAGAAATGTTTCAAGGAAGTTGTCCTAAAAGTTTAATGTTGGACTTGATCTATTTAGGTGACTCATATAATAATTTAGCTAGCTTGGTTGAAGGAAGAAGATTAGTTTGGCATGAATTTTTAATAGTACTTACCCCTATGGTATCCTTTGGATGATAGAAAATTTCAAAAAAATTATGTGTAACTTCTATAGTACCCCTCCCCCATGACTAAGTTAAACACTCTGGGTTTAAGTAGGTTCAATCGAAAAAGAGATTGGAGTGTCAAAGAGCGAAATATTGATGGTTGAATTTAGACTTGCAAATCATTGAAAATTGTGGAAGAAGATTTGAAAAACTTCCCTGTGTCAGCTATTGAAAATGACTTCTATAGTGCATGGGGGTCCCATATATATAGTTTTTACATACGCTATATCACGTATGTGATATCGCATACTTGATATTGCATCAGATCCAATATTGGGTACCTAATATCACGTCCCAACCAAGATAGGGTACTTAGTAGAATTGATGATTTTTCAAGTTTTACGACCAAAATTGAATGATTTGAGATAGATTCAAAAGGTTTGGGGTAAGAGCAAGTGGAAATTGAGGCACTGAAAGTGTGATGAAGTGGAGTCATACAATGAGGTTCTTTGAAAAGGATGAGGAAAAAGGACATGTAGTG